>CM039668.1:13510269-13705269 GCA_022405105.1 Aristolochia contorta | reverse complement strand
TCTATCTTGGACCTCAAGATAAGCACTTGTAGTTTGCTTGAGTTCCATTTTGTTCTTCCTTGGCAGATGTGTACTAATAGGTTGGGATTTTTCGTGAGGGAGGGGGAAGGAGGCTAGAATGTGTTAAAGAGTTATCGCGTTTGTGTAGGCCGAACGTCTCGAAGTCTATTCTCAGCTGCCATTCTTTAAGATATATAGCTTCCGTACGTACGTAGAAGAATTTCCTTTTCCTCTTCTTCGTCCAAAGTATTCATTCTTCAGGAGAACGGGCCGGTGTAAAATAAAAGTGGAGATTCGAGTCAACTTTGGTCTTGTAGTAATGGTCAGAAAAAGGGCATTTATTCGTCTAAAAGGACCCACTTCACTCCTAGCTCCCATGGTACAACGTTCTTATTAACTTCCTCTTTAAGCAACCAATTAAGGCAGGCAGAGTCCAGGAAGGTTCCTCTTGTACGTACTGAACTTTTGACCCTCCGGCAAGCTTTAATCCTCAGTTTTCGCGATCGGCCTTCTTGGGTATATATAATATGTCTGCATTTGCTCACATTAACGTTCTTCTTCTCGACTTTGGTGAGTGGGCCGGGGTCTTCTTCTGGGTTTGGTTTCATCCTGAAGTCGTCGACCTGTGAGTATATTTTTAAGAAATGCATACTGCGATTTTGAGTCTAACTTAATCATTTCATCATAATGTTTTTCTTTATCATTCTGCTTATTTTTACTCAATAATGCTATTGATACATGTTATTTTGTTTCCTTTCTTTCCTTCTATAAATTACGCATTGGATTTCATTTCATTTTTTCTACGTCCGCTAGCTGTATTACAGGAACCTTTTTTTCCCTACGCTCACTTGGCATTTTGTTTATTTTCTACGCATTCTTCCTTTTCCTTTCTTGATGAGATGGACCAAAACTTGGGTTCTGAGTAGAATACCCAGTTGGCGTAGGCCCTTAATATATAAACAGGTTTAATTTGTTTGTAAGAATTTTCTGCTTTACTCTATATTCCTTTTTCTTTCTCTTTTTTTGTTCATATACTGATAGACTTCTCTTTCATAGTTAATTCTGTGCTATAGTTTTCCTTTGAGGGTGACTGGAGAAATTAAGTCAAGTTCTTTCCAAGAAGTTATCAAAAAATGGATCAGTTAGAGGGAAATCCAGACGAGGCAAAGGCACTAGTTGTTACTCAAGCCAGTTTCTGTGGTTTTAATCAACCAATATCTGCAAAAGATCTAAGTGATTTTTTGGAAAATGAAGTTGGTATGATTTGGAGGTGCAGATTAAAGACATCATGGACCCCTCCAGAATCTTATCCAAATTTTGAAGCTCTCATACCTCATGAGGACAACCTACGGATGGATGAGTATCAGAAGGTTGAACCACATGCATTTGTTCATTTTGCAACTCCTGAGGCTGCAAAGAAAGCCCATGACGCGGCACGCTGCTCTGCCCTGGTGCTTGATGGCTGCCCACTTAAAGTCCGTTTGGGGAGGGAGAGTTCTTTCCGGGTTAACGTTAGGAGAAATATCGATCCTTACGAATTTTCCAATGTAATTTGTGAAATTGGAAGTATGTTTCGAGCCAATGAGTTTTGGGCTGGTTGGAAGGCTCCTCATTTGGGAGTAGATTTCCTTATTGACCCATTTGATGGTGCTTGTAAGATCTTGCTTACAAAGGAAATTGTTTTTTCATTCAAATCTTCGAATAAGCATGCGGTGATTAAATGTAATCTGAAATTAGAGTTCAAGGTGAGGGACATTGTCCGAATGAAGCATTACAGCTCTACGAAAAGAAGATCTGTACTTCTTCTTGAGCTTTTAGCTTCTCCTCTGGTTTATTATCGTACAGCAGATGAAGATATATTCAATCCAGTTCCATTTAATCTGTTGGATGATGAAGACCCCTGGATCAGGACAACAGATTTCACCTCTAGTGGAGCAATTGGGAGGTGTAACACTTACAAGATCTCCTTTTCCCCCGGCCATTCTGACAAATTGAACAATGCTATGGCTTACCTAAGGCTGCAGAAAATTTCTGAAGACCATGCTAATCATCATCAAGTACTTATTACTCGGGATGAGCCCGAGTATAAACGCCCCAAATCAAATTTTTTCTATTATGTACCTTCCAAGAAAGGAATAAGCTTCGATGTTTTGTTCTTGGTTAATTGTTTGGTGCACAATGGGATCGTCAATCAGCATCAGCTCTCTAAAGCCTTTTTCAGGTTACTTATAAAACAACAAACCCCAGCGCCGAATTTGGTGGCGTTAAGGCAGATGTGCTCATATAAGCGTCCTGTATCTGATGCTTGTAAAAGTTTGATCGGCGTACAAGAGTGGCTGTTCAAGAACCCGGAGCTCATCAAGACTTCTCAGATTCCAAAAGGAAGTGTTGAGGTAAGGAGGTTGATTATAACACCAACAAAAGCATATTGCCTTCCTCCAGTTGTTGAGCGTTCAAATAGGGTTCTGCGAAGGTTCAAACACGTGGCAGACAGATTTTTAAGGGTCTCATTTACAGATGAAGGCATGCAGCAACTGAATAATGTTTCTCTTAACTTCTTTATTGCTCCAATTGTTAGGTCAAGTTCCTTTCCGCAAAAAACAACAGTATTTAGGAGGGTCCAGAGCATTTTGAGTGAAGGATTTCATTTATGTGGGCGCAAGTACTTCTTCCTCGCTTTTTCAGCAAATCAAATACGTGATCAGTCTGCATGGTTTTTCGCAGATGACCGTAAGACAACTGTGTCTTCTATTAGGTGTTGGATGGGAAAGTTCAAGAATAGGAATGTAGCAAAAAATGCAGCAAGGATGGGACTTTGTTTTTCCTCTACATTTGCCACAGTGAATGTTCCATCTGAAAGGGTGATCCCAATTCCTGATATTATTAGAAATAAATTTGAGTTTTCTGATGGCATCGGAAAGATCTCGATGGACCTAGCTACTAAAGTGGCTGAAAAATTGCAACTAAGTACGGCTGTTGTGCCCTCCGCTTATCAGATCAGATATGCAGGTTATAAGGGTGTTGTTGCATGGTGGCCAGAAAATAATGTTGGATGCCAACTCTTCTTGAGACCAAGCATGGACAAATTTCATTCTGACCACACAATACTTGAAGTGGTCTCTTGGACTTGCTTCCAGCCAGGATTCTTAAACCGTCAAATTCTGACATTACTTTCAGCATTGGGTGTCCCTGATGGTGTTTTTGAAAAAATGCAGGACATGATGATTTCTAAGCTGAACCGGATTCTTGAGAACGCTGATATAGCTTACGAGGTTTTAACTACTTCTTGTGCAGAGCAAGGCAATAATGCAGCCATGATGTTAAGTGCCGGTTTTAGGCCTCATACGGAGCCTTTTCTCCGAGGTATGCTCTCTTGTCTGAGATCTGCCCAGGTAGGTGACCTTCTACACAAAGCGAGGATCTTTGTACCAATGGGAAGATGGTTGATGGGTTGCTTGGATGAACTTGGGGTACTTGAATATGGACAGTGTTTTATTCAAGTATCTTGTCCTTCACCGGAGCAGTCCTTCAATAAGCATGGTTCGAGATTTTTAGGTTTTAAAAATAATACAAAGGTGATCACTGGGACTGTGGCAATGGCAAAGAATCCTTGTCTTCACCCGGGAGATATACGGATTCTTGAAGCGGTTGACGCACCTGGATTGCATCATCTTGTTGACTGTTTGGTTTTTCCTCAGAAAGGTGATCGGCCTCATACAAATGAGGCGTCCGGAAGTGATCTAGACGGGGATCTTTACTTTGTAACTTGGGATGAAAATCTTATCCCTCCAGGTAAGAAGAGCTGGGCACCAATGGACTATACTTCTGGGGAGGTCAAAGAATTGAAAAGGCCTGTGGAGAATCGGGTGAGCAGTTTTTGCTTTTGTTAATTTCAGGAATGACTTCAAGTGAATATGCTTATTGTGGAAGCGGTAATAATATTGCTCCTTTTGTGTAGTTTCAAATTTATTTTGTGTGGGCCCTTGTGGCTGCCAACGTGACCATATATAAGTTTATTGTGATCGTTGATCTTTGATGGGCATTGGCTGTTAGTGTGAATTATCGAAACCATTAAAAGCCAGCCTTGTTTAAAACAATAAATTAGCCAAATATTGTATCAATTTAACTTTGATTTTAGAAATTCTAATGGTCTAGACTGGTCAGGTCAATAGCTTAATAGTGGCCTAGCTCCCTGGGAATTTATTTTTAGATTTTTGGTTTAGGACTAGAGACAGCCGTTGGGAAGCATTTGATGCTTGAAATTATGCAAATAACCAAGTTAATAATAATATGGAAGACTGTATATTCTACATCATATTTGATGTTATAAGAAAATTAGAACTATAGCGTGCGTGTGTGTATCTTCTCGCGCGTCCGTAATTAACTTACCTATATTTTCTGTTTATCTCTCAAGCACTTGTATAGTACATCATTGTACCTCAACGAATCCTTGAACAATTTCCTTTGGTTACAAACTGATGTTAAATGTCGCTGAATTTGATAGTAAGAATTTTGCTTTCCCTTCTGATTAACTTGTCATCTGCTCTACAGGACATAATCGACTTCTTTCTGAAATACATGGTGACTGACAGCATAGGTGTCATATCCAATGCTCATGTGGTGCATGCGGACCTAAGTGACGATGGAGCCTTAGATGAGAATTGTCTTAAACTGGCAGAGCTTGCTGCCCATGCAGTGGACTTTCCTAAAACAGGCAAGGTTGTCAATATGCCTTCTTATCTAAAACCCAAGGTGTACCCTGACTTTATGGAAAAGCACGAGTTCAAGACCTACAGGTCTGACAAGATCTTGGGAAGACTCTTCCGCAAAATCAAAGATGAAAACATTGAGGATACTCCATTGATGGAGCTTAACTATCCATTAGACTTATCATATGACACTGATCTTGAGGTGCAAGGTTCAACAGATTTTGTTTTGGATGCTTGGGACAAAAAATGCTCTTATGATGGTGCCCTGAATGCGCTTTTGGGACAATACAACGTAAGAAATGAGGAGGAGGTTGTGATTGGTGGCATTTCGTCAATGCCCAAATACAGCAGTAGAAAGCAAGGCGACTTGAAAGAAAGGTTAAAACGTGCTTATAACATCCTTCATAAAGAGTTCAGGAACAGTTTTGAAAACATTGAGCCAAAATATGACCAGCTTAATGAGGATGAGAAGAACGCAATTTACGAACGGAAGGCCTCCGCATGGTACCAAGTAACTTATCACCCTCAATGGGTCCAGAGATTCATTGAATCCAAATTACCAGATGGAATTGATGTTCCGGTTAGGTTAAGTTTTGCTTGGATTGCTACTGATTACTTGGTGTGTGTTAAGGTCAAGGCACAAGGTCTGAATAAGATGGATAATTCAAAGCCAATTAATGCACTCGCTAATTATATCTCAGAAAGGATTTAGAGAGTTTATATCTGGATAGGAAAATGTTAAAGATTGTGATAGAGAGACAAGAATTTTTTCCAATCTTAAAAGATATTGCATTTTTTTTTGTAATTTGAGTCTTTTAGTTTCTTTGGGATTCTTTGCCATGTAAAACTCTCCACCTAATAAATAGAGTTTGTTTGTACCATGAAATATATGAATGAAAAAAGTATTCATCACTTGTGGCATTGTGTCAAAGCCAAGTTCAGAAAGAAAATTCTTGGGGTTTAAATCGGAGACCGAAAAAACTTTGTTATTCATTTTTTTTGTGTATATGAGATTCAAATTATTGTGGTTTGCAAATTTGTTAGCCGTTGGATCGTGCTGAAAGTTTGGGTGAATGCTCGTTATTTTGACATTCTGAACGGTGGAGATCATGTTTTTAGGTCAAGAAAATGAGTTATAATCATTCGAACAGAAACTTTCTCCGATAAATTCTGCATTTACCAATCTCACGTTTCTTAGCAATCTGAGGGTCATCCCTAGTCCGATTGGGTTGATTTATTGTGAGCATATTCATGGAACCTCAATATATATTCTGAACTGTGGAGATTGCATTTTGATGGTTGGATTGATCGTATTGTTGCCATAGTACTACCATAAAGCTACCCCCTTTGGGCTCCAAGTCTTCCTTCCCCCACTGGTGCTAGGTGCATTCTTTTCATTCTATATTATTTTATCTTTTGTTGGAGTTATGGGTGACTCCAATGAATCAAATCCAGTCTAGGTGTTTGTCCAATTCGAAGGTGCATTTAATGCAGTGATTGTTCTCACCGAGTCCAATTGCGATGTGCAATCTCAAATTATGGAGATGCATATTGCTGGAATAGAAAAACTTTCTTTTATTTAGGGGAAAACAAAGAATTCCACAAGAGCTTAGATGATGGCTACGAAAAGTGGTATACCGATAATCAAAAAGTAAATAGATGGTTGTTAATGTCCATGAAACCCGAAGTTATGAAGCATTGTTTGTGCTTACCTACTGCATTTGAAATTTGGAATGTTGTAGCAAAGACTTTCTATAATGAGAGTGAGGAGTTGTGGTTATTCACTTTAAATCAAAAAGCCTTTAATACCAGACAAAGTGGCAGATCGATCTCCGAGTATTATGGAGATTTAATTGAGATCTTTCATGAATTGGACCAGCGTGACAAGATTATTATGAATGATCCAGATGATGTTGCATCATACAGAAAATCAATTGACAGGCTTAAGGTACATATCTTTCTTGCCGGCCTTGATGAAATACTCGAACAAGTTCGAGGAGATATTTTAAGAAAAGATCCAGTCCCAAATTTAGAAGAGTAATGCCTTGATCGGACGTGAAACAGTTTGCCAGAAAGCCAAGGGAAATCTGCCACATCATATGCCACAGCTATGGTAGCCCACCCACAACCATTGCAAGAATGGAAAGATCGATCTAAGGCCAAAACAAATTTTAGTAGTGACAAATCATCTCTCAAGTGCAGCCGTTGCCCACAAAACTGGTCACGTAAAAGAGAACTATTTTGAATTTGTAAGGTATCCAGATTGGTGACCTCCAAAACAAGATTAACAAAAGAAAGACCCCAAGAACACTTCAACTGGGGATATTGTCGACACCACATCTATGGAGGCATTGATCACCACTACAGAAAACAGAGGTAAGGCTTTTAATATTTTTGCACCTGTTATTAAAAATTCGAGAATTTATTTATGGTGCTACAGATGACCTGACTTTCGATTCTAGATAAGTGTTTTCACTTAAAGCCTCTACAAAAAATATGTGTCAACAACCAATGGTAACAACACCACTATTGATAGAGAGAGAACTATAACCCTTACCGATACCTTACACTTAGATTCTGTTATGGTTGTTCTTTTTTTAGATTACAATCTATTATTTGTTTCTCAAATAACGACAACCTTATCTTGTGTTGTTATTTTTTGGCCTGATTTTAGTGTTTTTAAGGACATACAAAAAAGACAAACGACTGGTTATAGTATTAAGCAAAGAAAATTATATTACTTAGACCTCAA
Organism: Aristolochia contorta; assembly: GCA_022405105.1. NCBI lineage: Eukaryota > Viridiplantae > Streptophyta > Magnoliopsida > Piperales > Aristolochiaceae > Aristolochia > Aristolochia contorta. Next base: position 13,697,808 of record CM039668.1, on the reverse strand, counting down.
GTCAAAGGATTCCATGAAATTGTGCCATGCATATTTGGCTAATTGTTCTGAGGGGGAGAATTTGAAATCAGATATCTGGTTATAACATTTGGGACATGCATAATTTGGGTATTTGAAAAATTATTTCCTTGTTTATTTACTAAGTACGATGTTTTCAGTTTTCATTATGATATTTGTGAACTAGCAAAAAGGCATCCTGCTTCTTTTCCTTTTAGTTTGAATTAAAGTTCATTTCCTTTTATGATTATTCATTCTAATGTATGGGGTCCCCATCTAAAATCCCAACGTTGAGTGGATATAGTTGGTTCATTACCTTTATTAATGATTGCACTAGAATGACCTTGTTATGCTTAAGGAAAAGTAGAGATGAAGTGGATGCATAATTTCAAAGGCTTCATAAAATGATTGAAACTCAGTACAGTGCTAAGATTCGAGTTCTATGCAGCAATAATGATGGTGAATACCAGAGTTCAAATCTTCATTGGTATCTAGAAGCACATGGTATCATTCACCAAACTACTTCCTCAAATACACCTCAACAAAATAGAGTTGTTGAAAGGAAATATCGACACTTATTAGAGTTTACCTTAGCTTCCTTGATAATTGCGAACATGCCAACTTCGTATTGGGGAGAAGCGATAATATCTGCCGCTTATTTGATCAACCGAGTTCCATCCAGCTCTTTAAATTTCATACTCTTTAGACTCTTACTAGTGCACTAGTGTCACCCACTGCTGATCTTCCTCCTCGTATTTTTGGTTGTGTTGCCTTTGTACATCTACACAAGCATTAATGCACCAAATTTGTTCCTCGAGCACTTCGATATGTATTTGTTGGATGTGCAATACATCAAAAGGGATATCGGTGTTATCATCCCCAAACTCACCAAATGTTTGTTACAATGGATGTGGTATTTCATGAAGACATAATGTATTTTTTTGGAGAGCCTGAACTTCAAGGGGAGTATCATAATGAAATTCAGACTCTAAATTATGATGTGTATATATCTAAGGAATCAGAACAGTTGGATATAAGTATTGCAACTAGAGAATCACGTGTTAGTGACCTATCGGAACAAGACAATGGTGTCATTGAATTGACACCATTTACATATGAAGACTCCCTCTATGATATACCTAACCAATCATCGTCTACCGAGGATGTTCTTAATGAAGAACCTGACCAGCCTATGAGTTGGTTACTCGTACATTAGAGGCATTCCTAAACCCACAATGAACCTGAATAGTCTAGCAAAGTTAAATATCCTGTGAGCAACTATGTATCTTACCATCACTTGTCCGAATCTAATAAGTCATTTGTAAATCAATTATCTTCTTTTACTATTCCTAAAAGTGTGTAGGAAGTCATAGCTGATCCAAGGTAGAAAGCAACCATGAATGAAGAGATAAAATCATTACAAAAGAATGAAACATGAGAACTTGTAGATTGTCCACAAGGGAAGAATCTAGTGTGGTGTCACTGGATTTATATGGTAAAGTACAAAGCTGATGGTAGTATTAAAATATTTAAGGCAAGACTAGTGGCCAAACGATACACTCATATGTATGGGGTAGACTACATAAAAACGTTTGCACCTGTAGCTAAGATCAACACAATTTGTGTCTTATTGTGCATAGTTGCAAACCTCGATTGGCCTTTATATGAATTTGACGTCAAGAACGCCTTTCTACATGGCGAGTTATCAAAAGATGTGTATATAGAACTCCCGCCAGGATGCATGGTGTCTTCAGGATGTGTTGATTAAAAAAATCATTGTATGGGCTAAAATAATCTCATAGAGCATGGTTTGGAAGGTTCACATAGTCCAAGACAACATTTGGCTACCATCAAAGCAATTCAAATCACACCTTGTTTATGAAAAAACATCAAGGTAAAATTACAACCCTGATTGTATATGTAGATGACATGGTGGTTATAGGAAATGACTCAAGGAAAGACAAGTACTATAAGATTATCTCTCTGCAGAATTTGAGATGAAAGATCTAGGCCCATTGAAATATTTTCTTGGGATTGAGGTTTCTCGATCAAATAAAAAATCTTCTTATCTCAATGAAAGTATGCATTAGATCTATTCGAAAAAACATGAATGTCCGGATGTCAACCAGCTGACACACTAATGGAAGATGGCATAAAATTGGCTGCTATTATTAATCAAATAGCTGCTGATAAGGAGTGATACCAGAGACTTGTGGGGAGGTTGATGTACTTAGCACATACAAGACCGGATCTTGCATACGTATTAAGTGTAGTGAGTCAGTACATGCATGATCCTGAAGAAGAACACATGAATGCAGTTATGCGCATCTTGCGATATCTAAAGAATGCAGCTGGAAAGGAATTTTGTTTTCCAAGCACGATCACTCTAAAAGTATAAATGTTGACACCGATGCATATTCGTCTGGCTCTATAGATGATCGAAAATCCACATCAGGCTACTTAATTTACTTTTGTTGGAGGTAATTTTGTAACCTGGCGAAGTAAAAAGTAAAATGTTGTTGCTCGCTCAAGTACTGAAGTAGAATTTCGAGGTATGACTCTTGAAATTTCGAGGTATGAGGGCCTATGGCTTCGACTACTTTTAAAAGAGTTAAAATATCTTCCGGAGCAACAAATCAAATTGTTTTGTGATAATAAGGTTGCATGTGATATTCCTCATAGCACTGCACAACATGATCGGACAAACATGTTGAGGTGGATAGAATCTTCTTAAAGGAGAAATTGGAGGATAGAATTGTGGTCTTACCTATGATACAATCAGAAGATCAATTGACTGATATCCTTACAAAAGCAGTATCAAGTCGGATCTTCTCAAAATTTTTAGCCAAGTTGGGCATGTGTGACATCGATGCACCAATTTGAGGACTGTTAAAGATTGTGATAGAGATAAGAGAATTCTTTCCTATCTAAAAAGATATTGTATATTTTTTGTAATTGGCATTTTTAGTATCTTTGGGATTCATTGCCATGTAAAACTCTCCACCCTATAAATAGGGTTTGCTTGTACAATGAAATATATGAATGAAGTAACTATTCATCACTTTTGGTTGAACATTACAAAGTATGTCCACATATGGGTAAGTTGAAGCAAAGTAGCCCATGAATTTATAAATTTTTCTACATTGTAAACCTTAAAATTGATGTGATGAATCTTTTCAATGATAGTTTTCCACATGTTTTTTATACCTAAAATATAGTTTACTAAAAAATCAACTTAAGTATGTTTGTGCTTTGGAAACCACTAAATCCAAACAACAACTAATTACAAACACCAAACTTGGCTTTTTCTTGCCAAGATATAGCCGAAGGGAACCAATCCTCAACAATAATTATAAGGGCAAGCGAAGTGTTTATAACCTTACCTTCAATATTAGTTTCAAAGAATCGCAAGTTCAACTATCAATATGACCATGTGTTCATCCCCTCAATCCCATCCATAGCAGAAAAAAAAAAAAAAAAATGTAGTGTAGGTGAAAGTGTGGGGAGGTTCCATTTTAGTTGATACCTATATATACTTTTTTATTATAATCAATAGTCATATTTCTAAAGCTCATTTCTTATATGAAGATTCTCATTTTTAATAAGTTTAGAAAAACTATTGTTCTATTACCTGTGGATGAACAAGCTAGGATATATGGACAATAGAGTAGTGTTTTATGTGTTTACGCTTCAATTGTTTCTCATGGAGCCGCAACCTGTTGAAAAATTATTATAGTGATCAATGATCCTATGCTAATTTACTATTTTACATATATATATATCAATCTTATAGTGATTATTTTCTTATATTTATTTATTTAAATAATAAAATTTTGATATAATAGAATTACATTAAATAATATATCCAGTTCAAGATTAGATTAACCCCTTGGAGAAAGGAAAAGGTAGGTCTTTATTAAATCAAGTCTTTATTTAATGATCTCATACAAATATAGATCGTCTTAAGTTTTAACCAATCCATAGTTCACTAATATTTTAAGAGAAGTTTAACTTTGTAATATTTATAACTAATATATTAATATTGGAATGATAGATGACAAATAAATCAAGAGATCAGTAATGAATATGGTAAAATAAACAAAAAATGTTCGAATATTTTTACCCCCAAGCCCTAGTCAAGTTGAGTTTCCAGAGTTGGCAAATTATTCGGAAAATAAGTATTTAATTTGAATAGTCTTCTCTCAAATTAATTAGAAGCTTTATGAAAAAGTCCCTGACTTGAGGCCCTTTGATATATTTAAGAAGGTTGTTCTAGAACAAGCATATGTGAATCTTAGCAGACATGCATGAACTAGCTAAGTGCTTGAACCGCATAAGAGATATCTCGTCTTGTGTTTGTAAAGAAATTCAGCTTTCTAATTAGTACTCAATAAGAACTTGGATCCTCCATAACAGTGTCAGCATCCACGTATAACTTATAGATGAGTAGCAAATGAGTTAGAAGTTCTTCTACATGAATGAATGAAGCCTCTATCTGCAAGAAGATCCTTAATTTGTGAACTTCTTTTGTGAAAAAACAGATCCTTAATTTGTGAACTTCTTTTGTGAAAAAACAATAATACCTCGAAGAAGATAAAACAACTTTCAAGTCAAGAAAATAAAGTAGGAGCTCCAAATCCTTAATACAGAGTAAAGCATGCAACTTCTATTTCAAACTAGTAATTTCTTTAAGATTGAACAAAGTTAATAGACCTATGCTTGATCTAATTTCTAAAACAGATTAGGTTTGACTCAAAAAAAATGTAAATAAATAAATAAATAAATTCTGTTTGGTCAATTGAGTCGGATTAAAATTTGTCACTCAACAAAGGCAAGGTTAGGCCATTTCAACCACGGCCAAATTCAACCTGGTCCACTTAGTGGGGTCAGAATTTGCAACCAAAGGTTGAGCTTAGGCACCATAGATATAGTGTGGGTAAGCAATTTTTCCATGTGGCCTGACTTTTTATACGAATTGATCACCAATTTGTGCATGCAAAATATGACTTCATGGAATTTATTCCCTTTGATGTTGATCACTAGGAGGTGAAAACTTGTTTTTTTTTTCTGGTGGAATTGATCACATAAATAATTTATTCGATGCATTTGACTAAGAATTTACATTTTTTAACATTGTTAGGAGATTTTACTCAGCTGCCATTCTTGAGGAACGAAGCCTAGCTAGCTTCCGCAGAAGAATTTCCTTTTCATCTTCTTCGTCCAAAGTATTCATTCCTCCTTTCTTGTCGGAGCAGAAAAACATTGAGAAATTCTGGGCAGGAGAACGGCACGGGGTAAAAATAAAAAATAGATATTGGAGTCAACTTTGGTCTAGGAATGGTCAGAAGTACGACATTTATTCGTCTAAAACCTGATGGTGCATCGCGTCATCTACTTTTCCCGCGAGAAGAGCAAAAGCAGTACCCAGTACTCCACTCCTCCCAAATTGTACGGTGCAACGTTATTAACTTCCTCTTTAAGCAACCAAGGCAGGTAGAGTGTGTCTCTGTCTTTTGATCATCTATTTAAGTGTACTCATGAGTAGAAGGTTCCTCTTGTACAGACTGAGCTTTTGACCCTCGGGCAAGTTTTGATCCTCAGTATTCGCGATCCGCTTTCTTGGGTATCTGTATTTGCTCACAACGTTTCACGAGTCGCGGACGGCGCAGAAGGCGTGAGGGATTTTCCTTTACCTTCTCGAGTTTGGTGAGTGGGGTCTTCTGGGTTTGGTTTCATCCTGAAGTCGACTTGGATGTGAGTATTTGAAGAAATGCTCCCATTTTGAGTCTAACTTAATCATTTCATCATGCTTTTGTTTTTCATTCTGCTTATTTTACCTATTCTTATTGATGCATGTTATTTTTTCCCCCTTGTCTTTCTTTTATGAATTACGCATTGGATTTCATTTCATTTATTCTGCGTCCGCTGTATCACAACTTTTTTATTCCCTACCCTCACTTGACATTTTTTATTTTCTATGCCTTCTTCCTTTTCCTTTCTTGATGAGATGGATCAAAACTTGGGTTCTGAGTAGATTAGCCAGTTGGCGTAGGCCCTTTAACATTTTTAAATTTGGAACTTTTTAGTGTTATGAGAAGATACTTTATATGCTCTCGGCGGTGTTGGTACAATCTTGATTACCAATTGGTTGATTTTTTAAACCGAACAGAACTAATATTTATGTTTGATATCTTGCTTAATTTTCTATTTCATCTGGTAAAACTGGTTTTGTTTGTAAGAACTTTCTGGTTTATCCTATATTTCTTTTTTTGTATTTACAGATAGACTTCTTTTTCATAGTTCTGTGCTAGAGGGAGATTGGAGAAAGTCAAATTCAAATTGTTGAAGGAGAAAATTCCAAAAAGCTATAAAAAATGGAGTTAGAGGGGAATCCAAACGAGGCAAAGGCACTAGTTGTTACTCAAGCCAGTTTTGGTGGTTTTAATCAACGAATATCTGCAAATGATCTATGTGATTTTTTGGAAAATGAAGTTGGCATGATTTGGAGGTGCAGATTAAAGACATCATGGACCCCCCCTGATTCTTATCCTAATTTTAATGCTGTCATACCTAAGGACAACCTGATGGATGAGTATAAGAAGGTTGAACCACATGCATTTGTTCATTTTGCAACTCCTGAGGCTGCAAAGAGGGCCCATGACGCGGCAGGCCGCTCCGCCCTCGTGCTTAATGGCTGCCCACTTAAAGTCTGTTTGGGCATGGACAGTTCTTTCCGGGTCAAGGTTAGGAGACATATCGATCCTTACAAATTTTCCAATGTAAATTTTGAAATTGGAAGTATGTTTCAAGCCAATGAGTTTTGGGCCGGTTGGAAGGCTCCTCATTTGGGAGTAGATTTCCGTATTGACCCGTTTGATGGTGCTTGTAAGATCTTGCTTACGAAGGAAATTGTTTTTTCATTCAAATCTTCGAATCAGCATGCTGTGATTAAATGTAATTTAAAATTAGAGTTCAAGGTGAGGGACATCGTCCGAATGAAGCATTACTCTATGACAGGAATATCTGTACTTCTTCTAGAGCTTATAGCATCTCCTTTGGTTTATTATCGTACAGCAGATGATGACATATTCGATTCTGTTCCATTTAATCTGTTGGATGATGAAGACCCCTGGATCAGGACAACAGATTTCACCTCTAGTGGAGCAATTGGGAGGTGTAACACTTACAAGATCTCCTTTTCACCCCGTTATTCATTAAACAAAGTTATAGCTTATCTGAGGCAGCAGAAAATTTCTGAAAACTATGCTAATCGTCAACTAATTACTCGAGATGAGCCTGAGTATGGGTGCCTCATATCAAATTTTTTCTATTATGTCCCTTCCAAGGAAGGAATAAGCTTTGATGTTTTGTTCTTGGTTAATTGTTTGGTGCACAATGGGATCGTCAATCAGCATCAGCTCTCTGAAGCCTTTTTCGGGTTAATAAGAAACCACACCCCAGCGTTGAATTTGGTGGCATTAAGGCAGATGTGCTCATATAAGCGTCCTGTATTTGATGCTTGTAAAAGTTTGACCGGCGTACAAGAGTGGCTGTTGAAGAACCCGAAGCTTATCAAGACTTCTCAGATTCCTGATGGAAGTGTTGAGGTAAGGAGGTTGAATATAACTCCAACAAAAGCATATTGCCTTCCTCCAGTTGTTGAGCTTTCAAATAGGGTTCTGCGAAGGTACAAAGATGTGGCAGACAGATTTTTAAGGGTCTCATTTACAGATGAAGGCATGCAGCAACTGAATAATTTTTCTCTTAACTTCTTTATTGCTCCAATTGTTAGGTCAAGTTCCTTTCCACAAAAAACAACAGTATTTAGGAGGGTGAATAGCATTTTGAGTGAAGGATTTCATTTATGTGGGCGCAAGTACTTCTTCCTCGCTTTTTCAGCAAATCAAATACGTGATCAGTCTGCATGGTTTTTCGCAGACGACTGTAAGACAACTGTGTCTTCTATTAGGAGTTGGATGGGAAAGTTCAAGAATAGGAATGTAGCAAAAAATGCAGCAAGGATGGGACTTTGTTTTTCCTCTACATTTGCCACAGTGAATGTTCCATCTGAAAGGGTGATCCCAATTCCTGATATTATTAGAAATAAATTTGAGTTTTCTGATGGCATCGGAAAGATCTCGATGGACCTAGCTACTAAAGTGGCTGAAAAATTGCATCTAAGTACGGCTGTTCTGCCCTCCGCTTATCAGATCAGATATGCAGGTTATAAGGGTGTTGTTGCATGGTGGCCAGAAAATAATGATGGATGCCAACTCTTCTTGAGACCAAGCATGGACAAATTTCATTCTGACCACACAATACTTGAAGTGGTCTCTTGGACTTGCTTCCAGCCAGGATTCTTAAACCGTCAAATTCTGACATTACTTTCAGCATTGGGTGTCCCTGATGGTGTTTTTGAAAAAATGCAGGACATGATGATTTCTAAGCTGAACCGGATTCTTGAGAACGCTGATATAGCTTACGAGGTTTTAACTACTTCTTGTGCAGAGCAAGGCAATAATGCAGCCATGATGTTAAGTGCCGGTTTTAGGCCTCATACTGAGCCTTATCTCCGAGGTATGCTCTCTTGTCTGAGATCTGCCCAGGTAGGTGACCTTCTACACAAGGCGAGGATCTTTGTACCAATGGGAAGATGGTTGATGGGTTGCTTCGATGAACTTGGGGTACTTGAATATGGACAGTGTTTTATTCAAGTATCTTGTCCTTCACCGGAGCAGTCCTTCAATAAGCATGGTTCGAGATTTTTAGATTTTAAAAATAATACAAAGGTGATCACTGGGACTGTGGCAATGGCAAAGAATCCTTGTCTTCACCCGGGAGATATACGGATTCTTGAAGCGGTTGACGCACCTGGATTGCATCATCTTGTTGACTGTTTGGTTTTTCCTCAGAAAGGTGATCGGCCTCATACAAATGAGGCGTCCGGAAGTGATCTAGACGGGGACCTTTACTTTGTAACTTGGGATGAAAATCTTATACCTCCAGGTAAGAAGAGCTGGGCACCAATGGACTATACTTCTGGGGAGGTCAAAGAATTGAAAAGGCCTGTGGAGAATCGGGTGAGCAATTTTTGCTTTTGTTAATTTCAGGAATGACTTCAAGTGAATATGCTTATTGTGGAAGCGGTAATAATATTGCTCCTTTTGTGTAGTTTCAAATTTATTTTGTGTGGGCCCTTGTGGCTGCCAACGTGACCATATATAAGTTTATTGTGATCGTTGATCTTTGATGGGCAGTGGCTGTTAGTGTGAATTTTCGAAACCATTAAAAGCCAGCCATGTTTAAAACAATAAATTAGCCAAATATTGTATCAATTTAACTTTGATTTTAGAAATTCTAATGGTCTAGACTGGTCAGGTCAATAGCTTAATAGTGGCCTCCCCCTGGGAATTTATTTTTAGATTTTTGGTTTAGGACTAGAGACAGTTGATGGGAAGTTTTTGATGCTTGAAATTGGGCAAAATAACCGAGTTGTTATAAGCATTTGATGCGTGTGTATCTTCTCGTCCTTAACTTTCCTATATTTTCTGTTTGTATCTCAAGCAGTTGTATAGTATATCATTGTACCTCAATGAGTCCTTGAACAATTTTCTTTGGTTACAAACTGATCTAAAATGTCGCTGAATTTGATGGTAAGAATTTTGTTTTCCCTTTTAATTAACTTGTCATCTGCTCAACAGGACATAATCGACTTCTTTCTGAAATACATGGTGACTGACAGCATAGGTGTCATATCCAATGCTCATGTGGTGCATGCTGATCTAAGTGACGATGGAGCCTTAGATGAGAAATGTCTTAAACTGGCAGAGCTTGCTGCTCATGCAGTGGACTTTCCTAAAACAGGCAAGGTCGTCAATATGCCTCCATATCTGAGACCCAAGGTGTACCCTGACTTTATGGAAAAGCACGACTTCCAGGCCTACAGGTCAGATAAGATCTTGGGAAGACTCTTCCGCAAAATCAAAGATGTAAACAATGAGGATACTCCATTGATGCATGAGCCTAACTCTCCATCAGACTTATCATATGACATTGATCTTGAGGTGCAAGGTTCTGCAGATTTTGTTTTGGATGCTTGGGACAAAAAATGCTCTTATGATGGTGCGCTGAATGCGCTTTTGGGACAATACAATGTGAGAAATGAGGAGGAGGTTGTGACTGGTCACATTTCGTCCATGCCCAAATACAGCAGCAGAAAGCAAGGCGACTTGAAAGAAAGGTTAAGACGTGCTTATAACATCCTTCATAGAGAGTTCAGGAACAATTTTGAGAACATTGGACCAGAATATGACCAGCTTAATGAGGATGAGAAGAACGCCATTTATGAAAGGAAGGCCTCTGCATGGTACCAAGTAACTTATCACCCTCGATGGGTCCAGAGATTCATTGAATTCAAATTACAAGATGGAGTTGATGTTCAGGTCAGGTTAAGTTTTGCTTGGATTGCTACTGATTACTTGGTCTGTGTTAAGGTCAGGGCACAAGGTCTGAAAAAGATGGATAATTCTAGACCAATTAACGCATTTGCTAATTATATCTCAGAAAGGATTTAGTGAGTTTATGTGTGGATGGGGTACATTACAAAGTATGTCCACAGATGGGTAAGTTGAAACAATGTAGCCCATGGTTTGATAAGTTGTTTTACATTGTAGGCCTTAAAATTGATGTGATGAATCTTTCAATGATAGCTTTCAACATTTTTTAGGAAAAATATAGTTTACTAAAAAGTCAACTTCTTAAGTATGTTTTGTGCTTTAGTAACCTCTAAATCCAAACGACAACTAATTACAAACACCAAACTTGGTTTTTTCTTGCCAAGGTATAGCCCAAGGGAACCAATCCCCATCAGTAATTATATGGGCAAGCTATGTGTTTATAACCTTGCCTTCAATATTTGTCTCAAGGAATCACAAGTTCAATTTTGTATTTTTTATATATGGTCTTAGCCAATCGTGGTTCAATAATATATTTTTATAACTAATAGATTATTAGAATGACAAATGACAAATAAATCAAGAGATCAGTGATGAATGTAAAATAAACAGAAAATGTTCGGAAAATTTTACCCCTAGGCCCTAGTCAAGTTGAGTTTCCTGAGTCCGCAATCACACCTAAGTGGAGGGACAAATTATTCGAAAAATTAGTATTTAATTTAAAATAGTCTTTTCTCATTCTTTAATAGTTGGGGTGTTGTTATTGTGTGGATTATGAGTATTGATAGGACCAAATTCCTAGTACTCTCGGGCTTTTGTGTTAAAATATTATATTGACATACATGTTAATCTAAGCCATTGATGCATAGGGTTTATTCTTTAGAAAATAAGATTTTATAAATAATGTATATATATATTTTTTAAGGGCTTAGATTAATATGTACGTTGGATAAGTGCGTCTAGCATTACTCATATTATGCTCAAGTCCTCCCAAGTGACGCAATATGTAACTTGCAATAGTTTTCTAGATAGTTTGCATTAAACAGATAATAGCCACTACAAGTAACAAAAATCAATTTATATTATCTTAAGAAATCTACCTTTACATAATCACCACAAGGATTCTTCTTACGTGCAAGCAAGGTCGATGTTACCTCTAGTATTAATGAGATAAAAACTGAAACACTTATTCAATAAAGTGATTAACGGCGCAAGGATGGCACTGCTTCTACTCATAAAAGGCCGAATGTGACAACCTTGAAAGATGAAAGTAAAAATGAATGTGGAAATTAGAACAATTATGCTCTCTCTCTCTCTCTCTCTAGATCTCTCTTTCTAGATCTCTCTCTCTCTCTCTAGATCTCTCTTTCTAGATCTCTCTCTCTCTCTCTCTAGATCTCTCTTTCTAGATCTCTCTCTAGATCTCTCTCTCTAGATCTCTCTCTAGATCTCTCTCTCTAGATCTCTCTCTCTAGATCTCTCTCTAGATCTCTCTCTCTAGATCTCTCTCTAGATCTCTCTCTAGATCTCTCTCTCTAGATCTCTCTCTAGATCTCTCTCTAGATCTCTCTCATTTGAATGAAAAAAGTGAAATGCCATTTACTAAATCAGAGCAAAATTACACCAAGATCTTTTAGATTTCCTCCTTTATCATTATCAGTGGTCATTTTTCTGATGCCAGATTTTTGCTTAATGATCCCCGGCCCATATGAGAAAAAGGTAAACAAAGTGTGGCTACTTTTCCAAAGTGGTGGGTAGTTGTTGATAATCTTCCCCACCCATTAAGACAAGGATTTTCTCAAGTGACAATGTCTGTCATAACTTTTGTTTGCCATGTGACTATGATATTACTGAGGCAAGAGCTTTTGACTCTTAGACACTGGACCCATCTCAGGTATCATTCACATGGATGGTTTGAAACATGAATGAAACATATGCTATTAGATGTCAATCATATTTTTCGTTAAGAGCAAATAATATTGGGCCGATATTTTGGATCTGTTGAACAGCTTGAGTTCCAATTGATGCAATGAATGTAGAAAAAGTTTGGGAACACGTAATGTGTTGGAAAGTTTATATGTTTCTGAGCTTCTCTAAGGGATTTTATGACATGGAAGCCTAAGGCATACATTAATCGATGAATCATATATATTTCAACAAAGAGAAAGACATTAGCCAAACTTCTGGAAAATGCCACTTGTTAGGGAGTCTTCCCCGTACACTTAGATTTTAGACCAACATAAAAGAGAATCCCCGGCCGACGGAAAGGAATTAAAGACATTGGTGTTTTTTAACGTAGTTGAAGACGCAAGCAAAACTAAACTAACTAAGAAATATAAATCTGAAACAACCTTTAGATATGATGTCAATATTGCCATTGAAAATTTTATTGTTAATCATTTGCCAAATTATGTTAGCTCCATTTTTGCACATAGCGACAGTTCCAAGCGGATTGAAACTGTGCTGCATTATTGATGCCCTGGATGCATTTCAATCAGATAGCCTGCCATTCATGCTTGGTGCTGCAGATGGACCCTGGTTCCAACCTGCACCTCCACTTCTTTTTTCTTGGTATAAAGAAACCCACACAATATCAGGCACTGCGCTTACTCTCATTTAGTTATACAGAACAGGAATAATGATCCAAAGCCAAACTGAACACAGAAAAACAAAAAGGACAAGTGAGAAAGCATTTGATCCCAGATCTGAGAAAGAGCAGCAGGGAGGTGACCCTTCCAGGATGATTGAATGTGATTCACCAAAATGCACGGCGGGACTAACCCCTTCCGCTAGATTGACTAGTCAATTTGAAGGGACATGCCACTGGTTTTCCACAGCCTGATTCCTGCCCCCCAGAAGAGAAAACCCCTATATAGGCAGGCATGAAAAAGGGCCCCCAGAGTGGGAAAAAGGTCTGCAAAAATATTGCAATGTCCCTCGCTTTAGTTAGTGGAGTATTACTAGCTCTCCATGCTTGAGACAAGGCCTTGGAACTGAATTTTGTGTTACAGCTTTTGTTCACCATTTACCATCATGAAATAGTAAGTGCCACTCAGCTTGAAGGTGGAGACACAGATGGCACTTCAAAGAATTTGCATATCAGGAATAGTTATAATCATAGTACTAAATATTATCCACATGGGTCTGTCCTACAGCTTAATTAGTTTATCCTTCATTTCTTAAACTCAATTCTTGAGATTAATTTGTGTACATTGTACGTAAATTCCGGCATAGTTATCTTATTAGTCAATTCTGTCACAAACACCTAGCGCCCAAGGCCTAGCTACTGACAAGTACTCGTGAATAAAATGGCTCTTGTATAATTTGTCTAATTAACTTCTAAAACATGTAATAATATTATTACTTGTTTTTATTTGGATTAATCTAGCTTATTCATTATATTTACAAGTTAATACGATTTTTCTTCTTCATTTCTTCAACAATATTATGAGTACTAGATGGTCTTAATTTGTTTTCAAATTGTAATGTGGTCTAAACTTAATTTATATATATTGATCAGCTTGTTCATATATACGTGAGACTTCTCAATCTTGTTCACTATAATTTGGTCACATCAATATTGGGCTACTCGTTCTTCTTGTTGACTAGAGGCAGAGGCTTCTTGACGTGTCTTAATCTTATTCTCTTGACGTGTCTTAATCTTATACTCTTGACGCGTAATATACTATGAGCTAAAGCTATTAATAGCGCAAGACTGAATATTTAATCATTGAATCTATGTTATGCGATGACTAGTAAATGCATGTTATGTCCCTTTAGTAGTGAAAGGCGGATCCACTATCATAATGCTGACACAACTTACACGAAGCATTCTTTTCAGGTTCAGAGTACATTTGGGTACAATTTAGGCATGTAGCATGACGCACAATTAATTATCATTTACTTGATTATAAAATTATGGAGTGTAACCTAAGAACAACAACATTATCAACTAGCAGTACTGTACATTTTGGGCCATTTAAATTATCTTACTTTGGAATTCAATCAACTGAAAAATATGTTACAACATGCAAGTACTATTTAGTAGATAAGCGAAATATCTTAATTAGTTGGATTAATGACATTTTAATGTGGGCTACAGTTCCATGATATATTATGTCTACTAGTGACTTATTATCAGATTTATATAGCTTTTCCGCTTCCAGTACCCTTCGATCGGTGTAAGATATTTGAAAGAAATTGGAGACATGGGCAGCTATATTGTTGTTAATAATTATTTATAAGAGGAATAACAAAAAAAACAAAAACAAAAAGAGGAGCACTTAGATAAAAAGCAGAAAAAAGGGCCCCAAATTTGCATGAAGCCATACAGAAATATTACACATCACTTCCCACTCAGTGACCACAAAAACAACTCATTTGGGTAACACATCAATATTCATGGCGCCTTTTCCGGCCGGAATCTCTTGCGTCACCACCCCGTTCAGCGTGTACTGATGTTCGCCGGAGTCCGTCTTCTGATCCGAGTGGATCCCTGCAGTACTCATGGGAAGCTCCGACAACCCTTTTTTCTTGTCAACGGACGGCAACTCCGGCAACGGCGGGCCTATTGGGTCCTTGCTCTTCCCCCACACCACCGCGTAGAGGCCGAGCACAATGACAACAGCTCCAATCACCCTGAAATATTAATGAATTATATTGGATTAACTCAAAACATGACCAGATGGTCTAAAAATGACCCAAGATCAGCAAAAATAGTTATGATCTCGTGAATATATATTATTAACGTTTTCTTAATTACCTTCCTAAGCTGATCTCGTCGCCTAGTATGATGGAACCAAGGAAGGCCACTATAATCATAACGAGAGGATTGAAAGCTGTGACAAAAACAGGGCCTCGTTCCTTCATCACCATCCCTTGAATACAGTATGCCAGTCCAGAGTTGACGATCCCCTACACGAAAACAGATATAGAAAGAAAGATCAAACATGCATATTTCTGAAGAGTTAATCGTTATATAAAACGAATAATGGGTTTTAATAATAACTAGAACATGATATTGATCATCAGGGAAATAAATAAATTAAAGAAGAAGAATATCAGAACTAGCTAGTATATATACCGAGTAGATGGGTGCGAGAAGCCTGGTGTCCCAGCCAATGGCCCATGCAGCAGCATTCCTTTCAAAGATAAGAGCCGCCGCTCCACCTTCTATGATTCCCATAAGGCATACCCACGACGCCAGCGACAGCTCCGCAGGGTATTCATCCAGTGTGAATGACTGATGATATATATATATATAATATACCAAGTATGATCAGTGTGAATGAGCTAGCTAGTAATGATCTATAATTAATGATTCATTAATATGAAGTAGTAGTACTAACTAGCCAGTAAGTAATTGTGTTTACCTGTAAAATGAAGAAGACGGCCCAGGAGAAGCAGCTGGCGAAGAGCATGATGGTTCCCTTGACAAAATTGTGTCCGTCGCCGCTGCTGGCGGTGCTGTGATGAGAAGAGCCTTTGGACCAGACTAGGTCCAGGACGGGTCCCTTGTAGAGAGTCATCAGCATGGCACCACCCAGGGTAACCACTGTGCCCAACACCTTTGCCTGGCTTGGTAGCTTCTTAATCTGAATCTTTTCACGCCTACGTACATATATATAATATAGTTTATAAATTAAACCGGAGAACCAATTCGATCATATATATATATATATATATAGAAAGCTACGTGGGAAGGTTGTTCTGCAAGGATGCATGACCCACCTGAGAATAATGGCGAGGATAAAGGTTATGGCTGGGAGGACATTGTACATGGCAGAAGCAAAGGTAGCTGAAGTGTACTGCATCCCGACATAGTATAAATTCTGATCCAGCACTGGCCTACAGATGGGAGTTTTGAGTGGATGGTTAGTCAATTATACGGTGCAGATAAAAACATTGGTGCATGCAAAGATTTTTCTTTATAAGTGCAAGTGTTTCAGAGCATTACTCCAGTAAGCCAAGGATTACAATCTTTATGAAGACGGAGAGAGTCATCTTGGGCCTCACTTTCCTGCGCATGACAGAATTAACAGTTGGGAAAACTAGCTATCAGAACATATACATTAAAAATTTTGTACTAGCTCGTCTGCATGCACGCATGCACGCAAGAGAAATGATTTTGTTTTTTAAAACTATTATTGAAAGAGATAGACAGAGAGATCAGTAATTAACAAATTAATACAAATTAATCATGCTAGCTCTCACAAACAGTAAAAGAAAAACAGATCATATAGCTAGGACGCTGATCTGAACTTAATAAGTTCATCTGAGGAAGCAGTCCCAACCAAACCATTTATCACTTAAGCAGAAGGTATATATGTATATATTGTACTGGAGATCCCAGAAGGGCAAGAGAAGGATACCTCTCCATGAAGTAGGCGAAGGGACCGATGGCGATCGTGGCAGCGACGTGCCTGTAGACGACTAGGACAAAGTGACTGAGGCCCTTTTTGAGACAAAGGGAAGTTATAATGTACATCCCAGCAAAACCAAACTGGAGGAAGATGATGGAGGCATAGGGTTTAGCCTTGCTCATGAAATTCCCCATGGAGGACGGCCCACTTCCCCTCATGCTCTCCATCTCTCTTCAGCTACCTTGCTGATCCTCCCTTCTCAATCGATATGCCACAACAATTGTCATTCCCCTCAGAAGAAGGCGGGTTTATATAGAGGCCGTTGCCCCTTGCTTTCCAAATGAATCCCCACCCAGATTCCCCTTATCCATAAAACGAGGGGCGAAGCCACTGACCCACACACAACACACTCTTAATTTCAGCGTGTGGCTATAAGATAAAGAGGCCTAGCAAGCTACTCTCATATTACGTCCCGATTACCTTTTCATTAAAATAAATCTTATTAGTACTAAAGCAAGGGGCTCCCCCTAATGAAATTATTAGGGTTTTAGTGCATGCTGATGTCTTATACTTGGTGCAGTTTGGCAGGTTATGGGTGGTGCGCTCAAATTAGGATTGCAAGGCCGAATTGGCGTAGCTGTTGAGATACCACCTTATCCGACATGGGGTTGGGTGCGCATAAAGAAAAGGAAATATTATTTCATGAGAACCCCTTGCTGCTTTCAAAGTTTTAGGGCAACTCAGAAACATCTTCTAGCTGTGTATGCGTGCCAATTTCCAATATCTGTTTCCTAATTTCGTGTTTGTGAATCTCTGCAGTAAAATCACAAGCCGGGTATATATTTATGTGGTTTCCGTTTCACTTCCCTCTATCGATTTCTGACTTGAGGCCGGTTAGTGTGATCCGACGAGGAACGGGAAGATCCTGATCGATCATGAAATGCTTTGCAAAGTCATGATCTGTTCAATTTAATTTCAACCACGAGTACTACTACTACTTGGCAGGCTGCCGGATTGATGATGATTTCGTAATTTGATTTGGCACAGACTCTTCTCATGATTTGCTGTTAAAATGTCATGCACGCACTAGAACCTGATCACCATATCTCACAAAATTAATGAAGAATTAACATCTCGTATTCAATTTGTTCTATATAACAGTTACCAATTAGCTTCATCATACTGATGATGACGGTGACTTGCCTTGTTATCTTCACACATCTGGCCCTCGTCATCCACAATCATGGAGTAGTACTAGTCCTTTTCCATTTCTTTTCTAAAGATTTAACTACACGTTTCCAGGAGCCAGTTTAGAAATTAGTTCATGTCACGGCTTCATTACTGTATCGACCTTAAAGTGTCTGAAAGAGCCCCTTCACGGATCAGGCCGGTCCCTTTATTGCATTCAGTGCATGATCCCCTGGGGAGACATCCATGCACCAATATTATTCAAATGTAGAGACATCTTCCATGCTTAAAACCTGAATCTAATTAATTAACAGAGAGGATGTAAGTACTTGAGAAACTAGCTTCAAGGCCGCCCCGACCTTTTTGAAACAGATTATTAATTATTAGTGAGAAGTCACTATATAATAACAATTAAGGTATCTATCATGCAACCCATTTGTTAATTTATTATCCTTATAAATAATATTTAGGATCCTATAATATATACATGTAGAAAACACAAACCTCAGTGAATACATTTATTTATCATTTCTTCTCCAAGTTGGGTGTGATTTGGAATGTCGAGTTCTAACAAATTAGAATCGAATGTGTTAGTGGCCCGTTTGCTGTATGTCAATCAGGAATAGATTCTGAGTAGTACTGTTTCATTTTGTAGCAATATTCTTGTCCGGATTACCCACCGAATTAATGAGCACAGCTAATCGATCTCGATTAGGAACGTCATAAAGAGCTCAATCACGAAACGGTTCCCCAGCCAACAATTCTGAGAATATATATCAGAGACATGGTCTCCAACAAAAGAAGAAGAGACAGATCTAATTAAATGCATTATCAAAAAATTCGGAAACAGTATACTGTTCCTCGAAGTTTGATGTCATGATGGTATTAAAAGAGTAGAATTGACAGTCGGAGAAGATAAGCTCGAATTAAAGTACATGCCAAGGTTATTTTCACAGTATATCTTTTGAATTAGGGGACTGTGATCGATACAGATATAAATGGACTATTCACTAAAAGTTGTATTATTGATTCTAGCTATTTTGTTCTCAGCCGTCCACTTGTTGAAGACTGCTTGGTTGTGCCAGCACTTTGGAGTAGTATTGAATTTAAAGAGTTTTCTTTATTTTTTTATTTTGATTTTTCTTTTTTGGGTTATGGTCCATATGACATTCGTACGAGAGTTTTAGAGTCTCAGACCCAAACAAATCTTTCATTAATTAGTAAGATGTTGCATTATCAATTTTAACCTGTTGTACGTCTATGTTAATAATACTTTTACAAAAGTGGAGACAATTGCAACATAAAGCTCGATCACTATGCGTGCTAAATGCTAAATGTGGCAACCTTTCACAATAATATTGTCAAAAAGATGGTTGACCAGTCAAAAATGATTGACCAGTCAAACACTTTAGAAAAGATCTTATCATGCAAAGAACAGATATTGGAGATGATCTGAGTTCAATTCCTGATTGAATATGATTTCAATGGTCTAATTAACATCTATATATGGGTCTTAATTAATGACTGATCATAATTGATTGTCATTAATGTAGGTTGTTCTCCAGATTTACTTAACTCTTTGTCATTTAATATCACAATATTATTTGAAAAAAATGTCACATTGACGTTAATCAGTGAATATAAAGTACTAATAATATCAAGCAATATATGTGATCAATAAATTAGATCATATTAATTTGTAATGAGTGTCACAGTTAAAGAGATTCAGAATATCATTCGATCATTTAATTAAGGATCTGGAATACACTTTCCTTTAAAGAAATCGCGAGCAGAAAGGAGTAACTTTCCTCCCCCCCTTTGTCCGTTGGGTGTATGCATGTCGCTAGCTAGCTACCTAGTTGAACCACAATAATAATTTGATGAGTTCTTTAGCCGTCCTCGGCCCTTCCTGTCCTTTGGGTGTATGTCACTAGCTAGTTGATCCACTGCACTTAGCATTCAACATGTGCATTGTTCTTTCATAACAAAAGCTACCGATCGAGCCATTTTCTTTCAGCAACTGCATGTATATCTAAAGGATCGTTAAGATTACTAAGAAAATGCAGCTGAGAATGGGGATTAATGAAGATTTCAATTGAGATTTACATTATGTATCAGTGTTAGTGGCCGTCCACCGATGAGATTCTCATACTTATACAGACACCATGATTTGCAAAACCTGAAAGCCTTAAACACAAAGCAAAGCACAAAAACTATTCATCCGTTAATTAAGTGCCAGAGAGCTAAGACGTACAATATGAAAGTAAAATTAGGGCATTAAAGTAAGTCTCTTCCGCTGATTACTCCTCCATATCTCTGATGACGTCCAACTTAAAAGTGGAAGCCTCTAGGGAGGAGCCTTTTGGAGGTACATCTCTTTAAAGCTAATTAAAGGAGAAGCATTCTGTCTGATCTTTCTCTCTTTTTTTCTTTCACCCACACCCCCACAGACCCACATCAACCCACTTTTGAGTTACATATAGGGCACGCTTGTAGCAGCAAAACGGGTCAATTTAAAAGCCTTTCCTGATCTTTAGAGGGCTCAAATGTGTTGGCCATAACACGAAAAGCTTCCACCAATTCTCCCAAATTGTATCAACCGTTCGATCAAAGGCTCCGGTTTGGTCGTTGATGCATGAGAAAAGTTGATTATAAGATGAAAAGCAACTAATTATTGATCACTTTCTTCTCTTTTTAATTCCCGGTGTTTTAATATCGAGGAGGAAATAATAAAAGCTAGACATCTAATTTTAATGGGATAAGCAACCGAAAAGAACTTTGAAGCTTTTCAAATGATGGAGATGTATATAGCAACAGATCCCCGGCCGACTCGCAAGTACCGGCTGATTTAAGTCATGAGATTGGATTTTTAAATTATTTTTTCTTTATCTGTATCTGAGCGCTCCATAGGTTCAAAGATATTGGCCAAGTAAGACAAAGAAACAAATTATTAAGGGAGGAATATTGCGTCATTTCAAAGAGTACTAGTACCCATTGACATATCTTAGGGATGAACAAAAATTTTCTGATCTCATGTTTGAGTGTTTGGGGGCATTGGATACCCTAAGAATTAATCCAGTACAACCATATCAAATGAATTATGTACTACAGATTATAGGGCAGGAAATATATAAAGAGTTCTTATTACAATAGATGAAAATAACTCATGTAAGTCGATTTCTCCCAATTTTGGTACAACCATGATGTGGTACGTAAACAAAGAAGGGCATTATCCAATACCTGCGTGTCATTTCCTCCGTAGAGCTCTATAAAGAAACCATCAACCAGAAGAAACTACAATCCAGCCTACTCTTTACTGCAAAAGCCAGTTCCCCTGAAGCCTAACTTTCTTCAGAAAACATTACGTACGAAGTTATAAAACGAAGGTCACAAAAATATTCGCTTGGGGAATAAATTAATAGTCCTTGATGCGTCTCACCAATTATATATGCACTCTTCTTTCGTCATGGACATACTCTCTGGAGTCACTCTGTGATATTAATTATAGGTGTAGTGGATAACATATATGCATCATTAATAAAAGGATTACTGTTGAAGAGTCGACGAAGTACAGTTCCATGCAACTGTTGCTAGTTCACTGGCGTCCTACTCGTACAGAATTTGTTCCCCAACTACTGCGTCGCTTTTTCTCTTCTTTTTCGATTTTATCTACCAGGTGCGTTGTGTAATTGGCGTTAGTGCGTTTAAAGTGTTGGACAGTACAAGCTTTTTCCAACCAAAAATTATGAGAGAAGACGCAAGATCTACCTTGCTTCCACCTACAACTCTCTCTCTCTCAGAGTCTCAGAGACCAAGCTGAATAGATATATATGAGCAAAATCATATTTAATTGGGTTCATCTAGTAATGAACCCTTGTTTTACTTATGCAAAAACCTGAACCAGCAATCTAGGCCAGCCTGTTCAATGACAAAACAGATCCTACTTATTTATGAAACAACTTAAAATTTTTACGAGCTAGAATGGGTCTGTTGCAGTCATCTGATCGGGTGGAGGAACAACGATGGAGATGAATTCAACGGTGTTCTTTGGATGTTTAATTAGAATCAGTTTCAACCTCGGGTAACGGCTGTGGTCGCCCTTCTTCGTCTGTTGATTTTGAAACCTTGTAGTCCTCGTGTTTTCCCCATACAACAAAATAGAGTCCAATCATGCACTATGATAATTGCTCCGATTACTCTGCATAAATAGTTGGGAAATTTTTGAGATAAATGAGGGAGAAATTGATCAAGAAAGTGCAGCTTTGCTAAATTATTATGGTTTATAATTTAGGCAGAAGGTGAAATTAATAATATGGAACAATTAATGGTTATATATGTACGTAAAATATAGCTCTCTAGCTAATAGGTATAAATTGTTGGACCTATTGGGTAAGAAAACACTTAATTAGACAAATAATCAAAGGATAGACTACTCTTTTATTCAATCTATAAAAGGAATTCTAATAAACGTACCAGAATTCTAATGAAGTAATTATGCACAAATAAAATTCTACAGTATAACAGAATTTGAATCTATAATGGAAATAACTCAATTTATTCTAATAAAAGAACTACAATATGATTGTAATTTAAAGAGATAACAGAATTTTAAAAACACAACAAGTACATTAACTAGAATAAACAAATTCTAAATTTCAGTAGGCAAAACATGCAATATTACCTAATTATTTGAACTAAACAAGTAGAACTGCAACAGTATATATATTGTATTCCAATTCAATCTATATAAAGATAAATTAAATTACAGCAGCAAATTAAGTTATCTTTATAAGCCTTAAACAATAACATACAATAATAAAAAATTAATCTGATTAATAGCAATTAACTATTGAACGAAGCTAAAAACATAAAACTATAGCATTCATGATGAAATTAAACTAAATGAAGAACTTATCGGCTGCGGCGTGGAAAATTCCACTTGCCTTAAAGACGTTATCGGCGACCACGGTGCAGAGTCACGAGCCGGCGCCTCCCAGGATACGCAGCACTCTCGGAGGGACGTGCACTCGTCGCTGAGAGTTCGGAGTCGTTCAAGAACCCAGAGAATCAAGAGGATTTGAGCTTGGAGAAGAATTGCGAGAGATGAAGAAGAAGACTGAAAGATTATGAAGAAAAAGGCACGGGATGAAGAAGAAAAATAGCACGGTGTTTCCCGTCTCTTCCGTGAACAACAAACTGGAAAAGTTTCTGGTTTTGCCGAGGAAGAAAAAGGTACGTCTCTGTATTTTTCCGAGGAAGAAGAAGGCACGTCTCTGGATTTTCTGTCCTTTGGGTTCTCACGCAACCCCCCTTTTAATCCCCATTCATGAACGGGCAAAAGCCCCGTTCGTGCTATGAGATCCGATTTAATCGGATCTCATTTTCTAACTTTACCGTTTTGAAACGGTAAAGTCAGAGACTGGTTTGGGAATCGGTTCCCAAACTGTCATTTTCCCAACAATCCCCCACAAAATGACACATAGAAGAATTAATACTTGTTCTGGGCATAGCAAGAGTCGAATACTTAAGTATCAATATCTTTCGATTGAATTGATACGTAGTGAAATGAGGCAACAAACGGATCCACCAAGTGAAATACTCTTGAACTTCGTGAACCTTATTTGAGACCCTCATAACACGCATCGAACTCTTAAAGTTTGAACGAACTCCGCGATAAAAGTTGCTCTATTATAAGGCCATGCGCATACCTCGGGATCTCATGAGTGCTCTAGCAAGACAAAGCCCTAGTCTTCCATAGGAGGCGGCCACACCCCACACTCACGTGGGTGGATCCATCAAGTGCGTCTCTCTAGCACCACCACATATGGGCTATGAATCCATTAAGAGCAACTACATGCTCAACCTCATCAAGGATGAAACCGTCAAGTCCATCTATAGGACCACCCAAAAAATAGGGCTACAGTTTCTCAAATTAGAGCCGAAGCTCTGTTTCACGTCACGAAACCATCAAGTCCGTCTCTGTAGGGACCACCCAAAAATAGGGCTACAGCCACATTTGAGCATAAAGCTCAACTCACGCCATAGGGATGGAAAATAATATCAAGAAGAAACTGGCTTCATTTGACTATCGAGAGGTATCCACCATTTTCTCCTCAATCACAGGGCTTTAGGCCCATCCCCCTCGACGTATCCAGAACTAGCTTTTCGGACAAACCCTTAGTAAAAGGGTCAGCAATATTTCTTTCAGATTTCACATAATCTAAAGAAATTACTCCATTCTCAGCAATTGTTTGACCGCACTATGTCTAATGCGTATATGTCTCCTTTTGCCATTATATACACCTTTGCTGTTGGCAATCCTAATAGCAGCTTGAGAATCACAATGAAGGGAGACAGTACACTCGATCTCCCCACGTTGGGCACATCTGCTAACAGATTTCTCAGCCATTCGCCTCTTGACCTGCTAATTCAAGTGCAATAAACTCCGACTCCATAGTGGAACGAGCAATGCAGGTCTGCTTTCCGCACTTCGAGAAATCGCTCCTCCACCTAAAGTGAAGACATAACCACTAGTAGAACTAACTTCATCAATATCGACACCCGCTTGGCATCGCAATAACCTTCTAACACTGCAGAAACTTACCAAAATGCAGTCCCCAATTCATGGTGCCTCTTAAATACTTCATCAAGCGATAAAGTGCATTCCAATGCTCACTACTAGGGTTATGGGTGTAACGACTCAGTCTACTGACTGCATAAGCTATGTCTGGACGAGTGTAGTTCATAAGGAACATCACACTCCCTATGATTTTAGCGTACTCAATTTGAGACACACTCTCACCTCTATTCTTCTTAAGGTGGATACAAGGATCATAAGGTGTTCTAACAGGCAGGAGATTAAAACAATTAAATCTCTTCAACATTTTTTCCACGTAGTGAGACTGATTCATTGAGAAACCTTGCGCAGTCTTTGTTAACTTCACTCCTAGAATAACATCAGTTTCTCCCATGTCTTTCATGTCAAATTGGGAGGACAGGAATCCCTTGGTTTCAATCACCAAGTTCTCATTAGTGCCAAAGATTAACATGTCATCTACATATAGACATATTATTACACAGTCTGATTCAGATATTTTAGAATACAAACATGTGTCTGAGGCATTTACTACAAATCCATGTGTGATCAACGTGTGGTGAAATTTCTCATACCACTGTTTTGGAGCTTGTTTCAATCCATATAGGGACTTCTTCAATTTACATACCTTATCCTTTTGACCTTGAACAACAAACCCCTCTGGTTGTTGTATGTAAATCTCCTCTTCCAAATCTCCATTAAGAAATGCGGTTTTAACATCCATCTGATGCACAACCAAATCATGGATAGCAGCCAATGCAACTAAAGTTCTTATAGTTGCTATTTTGGTCACAGGAGAATAAGTGTCAAAATAATCAATGCCTTTCTTTTGTGTATAACCTACAACAACTAATCTGGCCTTGAATTTATCGATAGAACTATCAGGTCTTAATTTCTTTGTAAAAATCCATTTTCACTTCATAGGTTTACACCCTTAGGCAAATCTACTAAGTCCCATGAATGGTGGGACTTCATAGAGTCCAACTCACTGTTTATAGCTTCTCTCCAAAAGCTAGCATCCACATAAGTTATTGCTTCTGTATAAGTTTTGGGATCATCCTCGATCAGGAACACTGATACTAAGTGTTCATCTATCCTATCAGGGTTCTCAATCAGGAAAGCAGTAACAAAATCAGGACCAAAACTAGTTTCTGTCCTTTTCCTTTACTTCTTCTAGGCTCATCGTCAAATTCATTTACCCTATGAGAAGAACTAGGCAAAGACAATGATACACTAGATGGACCAGGATCTATACTAGTGTCTTGTTTCTTCCAAGGAAACAAGTGCTCAAAGAATTCAGCATCTCTAGATTCAGATATTGAATTTTCATCTAATGACATGAATCTATATGCAGCTGAATTTTCTCATAACCTATGAACACCGCATCATAGGTTTTGGGTCCTATATTAGTCCTCTTAGGAGCTGGTAAACTCACCTTGGCTAGGCACCCCCACACTTTAAGGAATTTCAGGTTGGGGGTAAATCCTTTCCATAGCTCATATGGAGTTTTATCTAATTTCTTATGAGGAACTCTATTTAGTATATAACAAGCTGAAAGTACTGCTTCCCCCCACATGTTGTCAGGTAATCCAGAACTTATAAGCATAGCATTCATCATATCTTTGAGAGTTCTATTTTTCCTCTCAGCTATGCCGTTTTGTTGTGGAGTGTTTGGAGCACTAAATTCATGTATAATGCCGTTCTTGTCACAGAATTCCTTGAGGAATAGAGTGCTATATTCTCCTCCTCTGTCAGACCTAACCCTTTTAATTTTCTTGTTCAATTGATTTTCTACTTCGGTTTTATATTTCAGAAACATCTCCTCTGCTTCATCTTTGGTCTTTAGGAGGTAAACTCTAGTGTATCTAGAAAAATCATCAATGAAGGTCACATAATACCTTCTACCTCCTTTACTAACTGTGTTTCTGAAATCTGCTAAGTCTGTATGAATTAAATCTAACTGTTCAGTGTTTCTATTCTCCACTGATTTAAAAGGCTTCTTGGCATACTTGGCTTCTACACAAACAGGACACTTAGAAAATTCATTTGTATTCACAGAGGGAATTAAGTTTAAATTTCTAAGTCTTTTAATTGAAGCTACGTTTACATGTCCAAGTCTACCATGCCATAAGTTAACAGACTCAGCAATATAGGCAAAACTAGATGATGTTTTTCATTAATAATTTCAGATACAATGTTCAAAACGAATAATCCCTCGTTAAGATAACCCTTCCCCACAAATTCCCCGTTTCTAGTCATTACAATTTTATCAGCCTCAAACACTAGTTTCAAACCAGCCTTATTCAATAGGGCACCTGAAACTAAGTTTCTACGTAAGGAGGGTACATAAAGAGTATTCTCGCAAGGCTAAGGTTTTGCTGAAGTCAATTTTAGCAGAATTTTGCCTTTGCCAAGAACTCCAGCTACACTCTGTTTCCCATATAGACACGTTCGCCATCGGCACTTCTTCAAAATCATGGAACAACTCCTTGTTGGCGCAGAAGTGTCTAGTAGCTCCTGTGTCTATCACCCAATCTGTTTTGTTTTCCACCAAGTTCGCTTCTACGACTACTGCAGCAACAATGTCATCATTTTCAACAAGGTTGGCTTGGTTTGTTGACTTGCTGCCAGCCTTGTCATTGGTCCTCTGCTGCTGCCCTTCACGATGATAACATTGATATGCCTTGTGGCTAGGCTTCCCACATACGTAGCATTGAGCTTTCTGGTTCTTATTGTTAGACTTGATGACGCCAATCTGCTTCTTATTGTCTCCTTTATGTGGTCCTTTTTTTAGACTCTTCTTAAACCTGTTCCTGGAAGAGAAAGTACTTGATTCAATTAAATTTGCCTTTGGAACAGAAATTGAATCAGAGATTTGTTTATCCTTGAGGCGATTAGCTTCTTCGGTTCTCATGTGGCTAATGAGTTCTTGCAGTGTGAGATCTCTCTTTTTGTGCTTAAGATGGTTTCTATAATCACTCCAAGATGGTGGGAATTTTTCCAATAAAACATTCGCTTGTAGAATCTCACACATTTTCATCCCTTCGTTGAGTACATCAGTGACTAGGTTTTCGTACTCGTGCACTTGTTCAATAATTGATTTATTATCAACCATCTGAAATTGAAGCCATTTTCCAACTACGTATTTTTTTCTTTCCAAAGATCATCTCCTCCATATCTCTTCTCCAAAATTTCCCAAATTTCCTTCGCTGATTTATGGTTTATAAACAGGTCGAAAAGATTATTAGTCATGTGATTTATTAAATGACCTCTAACCATTTTATTATCTTTTTCATATTTAGCCTTTGTCTCTATTTCTGAAGTTTTAGTTCGAGCTGAAGGGGGTGTTACTAGAGGTGTAGTAGGAGGTTCAATCACGTTTGTCTCAGAGGGAGGATCAGAAAATAACACATAATCAACCTCAAGTTGTTCAAAAAATATTAACAACTTTTGGGACCACCTCTTGTAATTTGTCCCATCCAAAGGTTCTAACTTTGATAGGTCTACTAGTTCTTTCTTTCCCATTAGGTGAATTATGAAATAACGTCTTTAAATTGTTGGACCTATTGGGTAAGAAAACACTTAATTAGACAAATAATCAAAGGATAGACTACTCTTTTATTCAATCTATAAAAGGAATTCTAATAAACGTACCAGAATTCTAATGAAGTAATTATGCACAAATAAAATTCTACAGTATAACAGAATTTGAATCTATAATGGAAATAACTCAATTTATTCTAATAAAAGAACTACAATATGATTGTAATTTAAAGAGATAACAGAATTTTAAAAACACAACAAGTACATTAACTAGAATAAACAAATTCTAAATTTCAGTAGGCAAAACATGCAATATTACCTAATTATTTGAACTAAACAAGTAGAACTGCAACAGTATATATATTGTATTCCAATTCAATCTATATAAAGATAAATTAAATTACAGCAGCAAATTAAGTTATCTTTATAAGCCTTAAACAATAACATACAATAATAAAAATTAATCTGATTAATAGCAATTAACTATTGAACGAAGCTAAAAAACATAAAACTATAGCATTCATGATGAAATTAAACTAAATGAAGAACTTATCGGCTGCGGCGTGGAAAATTCCACTGCCTTAAAGACGTTATCGGCGACCACGGTGCAGAGTCACGAGCCGGCGTCTCCCAAGGATACGCAGCACTCTCGGAGGGACGCACACTCGTCGCTGAGAGTTCGGAGTCGCTCAAGAACCCAGAGAATCAAGAGGATTTGAGCTTGGAGAAGAATTGCGAGAGATGAAGAAGAAGACTGAAAGATTATGAAGAAAAAGGCACGGGATGAAGAAGAAAAATAGCACGGTGTTTCCCGTCTCTTCCGTGAACAACAAACTGGAAAAGTTTCTGGTTTTGCCGAGGAAGAAAAAGGTACGTCTCTGTATTTTTCCGAGGAAGAAGAAGGCACGTCTCTGGATTTTCTGTCCTTTGGGTTCTCACGCAACCCCCCTTTTAATCCCCATTCACGAACGGGCAATACTGCAAAAAGATTTGCTCTGATAAGATAAAAGAACTCAATACTGCAACTATGATCATGCTCAAAGGACTGAAAGATGATATAAAGACAGGTCCTCAAGTCTTCATTACCACACCTTGAACATAGTAGGAAATCCCCGAACAAACTAGCTAGTACTATTCCCTGCCCAACAAGCATCAAGAAGTTTTCGTTTTAAGCAACTCTCTTCTCATACGTTCTCATTCAAATCCTGAAGCAATCTTTTCTAAAAAAACACTTGGGAATCACATTAATTAAAGTGCCCATGCGTCTAAGCGCTGTCTATATCTGTCGTCACTGCAGTGTGAATAGACAGCTGAACACTTCCTGATCATATATATTATTAAATGGAGTCCTTCTAATAAGCTTCTTACCAAAAACACTACTGTTAAGATCAGCTTTGTATCCCATCCAATAGACCAGACCTCCATGTTGCTGCGCTCCATCACCAGTCCTGCACCTTCAATCGGACCCGCAAGGCATATTAGGGCTGTTAGTGAGAGCTCTGCTGGGTAGCTTCTTAACGTGAAGGCCTGAATGACCAGAACCAAATCGTATAATAAGGATAACAGTGTGTAACGTGGCTTACTTGGATGACAAACGCATTAATTGACAGTTAATTAATAGACAAGTGGCTTATATTTACCTGCAATATGATGAAACAAGCCCAATATAAGCAACCGATCCAGTGAGCATGAGGGAACCTTTCATCCATTAATCTTTCTTCACCACTTCTCCGGGGTGGCCGGGGTCGCTTATTTTTTATCTCATGGATCCCATTAGATGTAAATCGGGTCATTTGCACAGAGTCATGACCATTTCCCCTGCTACCGTAACTAGGGTGCCCACAACCTTTGCCACGCTGGGTGTCTTCCTCATGTTCACTTTCTCCATTCTGAAACATTAAAAGTACGTATACTCCCATGTCAGTAAAAGATATATAATCTCAAGTACTACTAGAGCACAAGGAGATATATGTCTTACCTGAATATACAAGCCAACAGAAAGGTTAGGGGCGGGAGCTTGTTAGTCAAGGCAGCCACGAAGGAAGCGGAGGAGCATTTGAGATCAGTATAATATAAGTTCTGGTCTATTACAGGCCTGTAGACCACAGTAGATGATTGTATTGTTAGTTCATTAATACATATATTCAAAACGGACGGATAAATAGTATTACCATAGTGCGAGTTAGGAATTTACTCTAATAAACCAAGACCCAATATCTTTAAAAGATTGGTGGAGCGCAACATCTTTGGCCTGATCTTCCTATTTAAATGAACAAGCACTACAACATTAGTTCAATGCAGAGAATGAGAGAGAGAGAGAGAGAGAGAGAGAGAGATCACCTTTCAAGCACAATAGCAAAAGGCGCCATGACTGCCAGAAGAGAGAGAGAGAGAGAGAGAGAGAGAGAGAGAGAGAGAGAGAGAGAGAGAGAGAGAGAGAGAGAGAGAGAGAGAGAGAGAGAGAGAGAGAGAGAGAGAGAGAGAGAGAGAGAGAGAGAGAGAGAGAGAGAGAGAGAGAGAGAGAGAGAGAGAGAGAGAGAGAGAGAGAGAGAGAGAGAGAGAGAGAGAGAGAGAGAGAGATCACCTTTCAAGCACAATAGCAAAAGGCGCCATGACTGCCATTGCCATGACACGGCAATACACCGCGATAACATAATGACTCAAGCCCTTGTTCAGAACTATGCATGCTAGCAATTATGTTCATGCCCGCATAGCCAAACTGCAGCCATACCACAGCGATATAAGGTTTCCTTCATGAACCCTAACGATGCAGATATCCCCCACTTCACCAGAATATATATAGTGTTAGCTGCAACAGCTACCCAAAAGACCCATAGGAAAATGAGGTAGCTAGCTTGGGATAATGCAAAATGGCCATGCATGCAACGGCTCTTATATACTCTCCACTTCTAAGTTCTAAATCCATCTATAGTCCAACCCAACTTGACCCAACTATCTCTTAATCTAGGGATTCCATTACTCACTCATTTGGATGATGGTTGCTTTTTTAAACCCATTTACTCAAAACCCAAAACAAGGAGCCTTGGCCGCTTGAAACTGCATCTCCATGTAGGGCCCCCATTGTTCTACCTTATGTATGGTTCAGCTCCCACTCAAGATTTTAATCTTAAAAGTTTTGTACAGAGGGCCAATATTAATTCATGCTTTTGAATATGCGTGCCACATTTGGTCTTTGAAGAATGCATCATCGATGTAGCTGTTCTTGCTTTAAGAAGTGATAAGTATCTGAAGAAAATCGTAGCAGTATTATTTATTTTCTTCTCTTAGTGCGATAGAGCAACTCGTCGCCGTGAAAAAGATTAAAATACTGAAGCTTAGTGACATCGTAGTCAAAAGGAAGATGAAAGAGAAGTATTATTTGATGTTGACAACCAACAAGCAGTAGCTAAACTGAGCCGTCGACTCGATCTATTAGATATCCTCGTTTTGCGGTATTAGTTTTAAGTAGTTTCTATATAAATCGTTCCACCTTAATTATTTTGGGAATCTCGGTTGGCTAACACCGTTCCTGGTGGCTCTCCTTTTATCACCAAATTGAGCACCTTTCATGTATGGAATCCATTATAGATCTAGGAATGCTTGTTTAACAAAACTGTATATGACTATGACATACATTTGTGCTAAGTGAATTTAGTAAGCACTGATATCTATTAATGAATATGCTTGGGCGGAAAGTTTTTTCTCACCAGTAAAAAACCTCAGCCCTCCGGCGGCCAAAAGGCACCGGCAGAATACGAATACCCGTTGGCGGACATTCTGACGACGGGTAAGACGGCGGACTCTTCGGTCAACCAAAAACCCGTCGCGCGACAAAAACACTCGCGCAAACGAAACTAGTCGGCTGACTCCGAGAGCCGTCAGCGGAATAGGTCGTCCAACAACGGACTGAACAACGTCGGCGGAATGGATTCCCCCGACGCGTTGAGGTGCGTCTGCAGAGTGGATTCCCCCGACGCGTTGAGGTGCGTCGGCGGAATGGATTCCCCCGACGCGTTGAGGTGCGTCAGCGGGAAATCTACGTTTTCCAGTAACTGTTGAAATCTACGTTCTTCTACATCATCAACATCATGCTCCATGTTGTCTTCTTCCACATTTTGCATGAAAGCATCACTCAACATCTTTGCCATCTCTTCACCGTGACCAGTCAGCACATTAATGTCAGAGTGATTTTGTGGTTGTTCTCCAAGGTATAACCACCTTTTGTATAGTGGGAAAAAAACCTTCAAGGACTATGTGGGTCTTGATCGTCTCACAGTCAAGATTTTGTCTATTTTCAAATTTCCAACATGGACAACGCATAAAAGCATTTCCTTGCACCCCCAATTGGATCTTTGAAGGCAGCAATATCTAATTATCAACTGCGACAAAGATCAATTATAAGAATCACTAAATAGTTTTTTGAATAAAAAAATCTCTTTGTACTAGCAAGTGATAAGGTGCTTGCCTATCTATACCAAAAACTAGAGAACTTGGACAGTAACCAGAAAGGAGTTATAAATGTAAAAGGACATTAATTAAGTTATTTGTATCAGATGCAGCCTCCCCCAATGACTAGGCACCGTCCTTCTTTCCTACAAATGAAAAAAAAAACAATCCAGAATTTCAATTCTGTGCACATTTTATCTAAGGTTACCAATGTCTGAATTCTCCACTGATTCACTTAAATGGTACGACAGTACCTAAGCAAGGGAGAGAGAGAGAGAGAGAGAGAGAGAGAGAGAGAGAGAGGAATTCAGAGAGAGAGAATAACAGAGAAAAAGATTCTGAGACAAATTGAGAGAGAGGGACAGAGAGAATCAGAGAAAACCAAGGGAGAGAAAAACCTAGAGATAGAGAGGAAGTCAGAGAGAAAGAAAGAAAATATAAGAGAAAAAGATAAGACAAACCCGAGAGATTATTAAGATAATTAGAAATGAGTAATCATTAAAAAATTTAAAATATAGGAAATATTATTCTCTCTATGGAACAAATACTTTAATACGAAAATTATAATAGTTTGAAGGAGAATGCACACTACAAATAGTTTTAACTGAAGAGAATCTGAGAGAGAGAGAGAGAGAGAGAGAGAGAAAAAGAGAGAGATAGAGAGGAAGTCAGAGAGAGAGAAAGATAAGAGAAAACGATAAGAGAGTGAAACAAATTTTCAGAGAGAGAGGGAAAGGGAGAGAGAGAATTAGAGAGTGAAAATGATTTTGAGAGTGAGTGGGACAGGGAGAGTTTTAACTAAAGAAAAAACTGAGAGATAGAGAGAGAGGGAGTGATAATTAGTGAGTGAAAATAGTGTCATAAGTAGAGAGAAAGCTGAGAGAGAGAGAGAGAGAGAAAGGGAGAGAAAACCGAGAGAGAGAGAGAGAGAGAGAGAGAGAGAGGAATTCAGAGAGAGAATTATAGAAAAAGATTTTGAGACATATTGAGAGAGAGGGACAGAGAGAATCAGAGAAAACCAAGGGAGAGAAAAACCTAGAGACAGAGAGGAAGTCAGAGAGAGAGAGAATTAGAGAGTGAAAATGATTTTGAGAGAGAGAGAGTGAGACAGGGAGAGTTTTAACTAGAGAAAAAACTGAGAGATAGAGAGAGAAGGAGAGAATTAGAGAGTGAAAACAAGTTTCAGAGAGATACAGTTTTCACTAGAGAGAAAACTGAGAGAGAGAGAGAGAAAAAAAAAACCGAGAAAGAGGGAAAGGGACAGACAGAGAAAACTAGGGAGAGCTAAACCAAAATAAGGCTACATTACTTCCATCAAACATTTATAAGGAATGAAAAAATGTTAACAGTGTGAAGCAGTTCAAAATCAGCAACGAAACATCAACAACAAAACAAGCAAACCAATAGGACTGGCACATCAATCAATTTACAAAAATGCATGATTACAACATCAACATCAACAACAAAAATCCCTCCTTCAAACCCCCAAACTCGAATTCCCACATTTCCAAAGAAAAAATGAGGGCGCGTGAGCTAAAGACACGAATCTAAAATACGGCATTCTGTAATCGAAAGGGAAGTAATACTTTGTTCGAGCTGAGTCTCGTCCAAGTGTGAAAATTCAGACGAAGAAGGATAAATACACATAGAACGGACCAAGAGCCGGAGAAGACCAACTGAACCAACA
Source organism: Aristolochia contorta (assembly GCA_022405105.1). Taxonomy (NCBI): domain Eukaryota; kingdom Viridiplantae; phylum Streptophyta; class Magnoliopsida; order Piperales; family Aristolochiaceae; genus Aristolochia; species Aristolochia contorta. The sequence continues at coordinate 13,663,536 of CM039668.1, read as the reverse complement.
GCCGGCCGGAGAAGACCAGCCAAAGGTCGCCTAAAAGATTTCCGAAGGTTTTCGAAGAGTGGAGCACAGAAGATGTTTTAATTTCGCCGGAGTAGAACGCGCGTGTGGAGGTTTTCCGGAAACGTTCGTCGGAGAGCAAGGAGGTGGAAAATGATAGAACGCGCGCGGGGAAAGAAGAGGAGGGAAAATCGCGGGAGAACAACTATTAATTTTAGGCGTTACATACATTTAACGGTGGGAAAAATTGAAAATATGCGTCGTCGGACATATGGACTAGACAAGCCCACTATTTTTGGGCTTAAAATCAGGCCCAACATTCTGACGACGAGGGTTTCATAATTCGTAGAATCGGCCAACGGATGTCCAAGTCTGCCGGCCAATTCTCAATCCACCGACGGGGTGCATCGGCGGAATGGACTTTTCTAGCAGTGTCTAGTGTAAGGAAAGGAATCAAAACCGCATCCTACAGGACTTTGGTCCAATTGACCGGGTGGAGGGTCCAGTAGAGGCATGTAATTTTCAGGCTTGATTTGGTTTAAGATCAACGACTTCATGGACAAAAAATAGGGTATTAAACTGTTAATTAATGAAAATGATATTAGTACTTCCTAATTTTACTTTGAGGTTTTACATCATGATGTGACTGCTTAGTTGGCTGTCAAGGTAAGAGAAAATCTAGGGTTTAGGGTTTACCCATAGAATAGGTAGATAATATTTTATTAGAAAAATAAAATCTTGCAGATTTTATTTCTGAGTTTATCTCTTATCCGGACTGCATGCCACGCCACGTCAGGATGTAAAGTCTTGGAGTTAAAAGGTGCAGTACTTATTATCACCGTACCCTGCATAATTAACAAGGGATTTTGTTAGATACACAACATATTCATGCCAATAGAACACCAGCACATTAACAGCCCTACTCCAAAACTATCCATGAATAATTTCCTGGAACGATTGGGATCCTTAAATAATTACTTAGATATTCAAAATCCAAAATCCATTTCATTTGAAAATCTAGCAAGAATGACAACTGTTGAAAACTCAATTTATTGGTCCTTGAATGATCCTCTAATTTTATCTACAGTAATACTGCCTCTAGTTTACGGACGTATCCCAAATTTTCGTACAGCTTCAAGTTCTCTTTCCAGCTCTACGACAGCTGATCAATTTTATGGTTACTCATTTTGTTGGGATTAGGTATATATCATAGAAAAAGTTAAAACCATGAAAGATTGAATTCCGATTTATGTTTCTTGAGAAAAACATTTTAAGGTTTCAAGGATGCATATATAATATAATATATATATATATATACACATCAAATTAGTATATGTATCCCTGTTTTTTTTTTTTTTTTTTTTTTGAAAGTTTATGTATCCCTGTAGAAATAATAAAGTTTTTGACTTCAACAAATAATTCTAACAGTTAGTTGATGGAACTCCAATCTGTTTATCTACCTTATAAAATAAGTACGAGTGTGTACATGACATCCCGCATGCCCTAATTAAATGCAATTACGTTGCATAACATTACCTATTAAAAAACAGATATGTTTATAGTTCTAATGAGTTAAAATCCAGTTGCATAACATTTCCTTTTCAATACTATATATAAAAGGGTCATAAAATATTTTCGGAGAAATTAAGGAGAATATAATTATCTAGGAAGGGTAGATCAATATTGTAGCTAAGTACTTAATTTGTATGTGCCTTGTCTGTGTCCACCTTCAACCTACTGAATTAATGGCAAGTGCCTTCCCAGCTGTGTCCACCTTCAACCTGCTGAATTAATGGCATGGAAAGCTAGTAGTACTCTACTCATTAAATTAGCCGGTTGGGGACATTAATTTCTCCCCAAAGCAACCCATATTCCAACATCTAATTTCTTTTTTTCAAAATGGGGGCCGACCTTGTTCATGGCTGTTGATCATGACCCTCCAACATAGGGAATCTCTCCAGTACTGGGAGCAGGAATTGAACACTAACGTGTCCCTTCAGAATGCATGACTAGTACTCAATGCATGTGGTCAATATTCAAGGCGAAAGGCTCAACAAGTTACAAATCCGTCTGATCACTATTGTGTGGAATTATTCTATATATGCAATCATAGACATGCAACTGCAAGAGTTCAACAGATTTAAAGAAGTGAACACAGAGCTCTTACTTAGCGCATTTCATGTCTGAATCAAGCTGGAGTACTACTATATGCTACACAAAAAAAGAAGGTTGATCAGATTTGCTCACTATCATCGAAAAAGGTTTTCCTAGTTATGTGCAACTCATGGCATTATATATAATCAGTTAGAAACATGTATCATTGTCTTGAACTGCTGAAAAGCAGGTTGAGAAAAAAAAAAAAAAAGGAGACATTGTTAATCCTTTAATTTCTATGCTAGTGAAATTGGCCTTGATGCTACCAGCTAGTTGTTATAGCTACTGTTGTCAAAGCTCTTTCAACAATGAAGATTATTAAATATTTTCTACATAATAGAATGGTAGATTAAGGGATGATCGAAAAAGACTTGTTTGATAGCATTGAGAATGAGCACTAATGCCGCAATTTCAAAATATAAAGATTTGTTGAGGTCAACTTTATTCGTATAAAGTCTTGAACAGTGTTTTAAAAACCGGCCAGCTCGACCGGGTTTAATTGGAATTGGGACTTTGAACGGTTCGGTTCACTTAAAGACCTAGAAATGGTAAAAAACTGGTTAACAGGCCGGTTATGAGCGGTTCAACCGCTGAACCGGAAATCGGACCGGATCGGTTGAACCGGTTTACTTACCTTTTTAGTATTTTAATAGTTTTCTGTATTTTTAATCTTATTTTTTGTATATAGAAATATTATTATGTATTTTTTAATTACCAGTTGAACCCAGTTGATCCGGTTGAACTAAAATCGGAGGCTCCACCGGTTCGATCACCGGTTTGATCACCGGTTCGGTTTTTAAAGCATTGGTCTTGAATCATGAATGATATATGTACAATTTTTCTATTGTAGTCTTTTGACTTAGTTTCATATATTTTTTATCATTACTTATATTTTAAATGTAACAAAAATTACTTAAACCAAATTTTCATTTAATTTTTGTCCCCTCTAGATGTTTCTCTCCTCCACCTATGCTTAGCATCAAGTTTTATTCAATTAATTTACTTCTCACTCCAAGTGGTGTTTCTTTGAGCTGTCATTTTAAGAAAGCTGCAGGGATAGTTTTGTTCACTATTGAATGTTGCAATAGATTTTGTGGGTGAGGTTTGACCATTGTTCTTTGTTGTCAAATTGTGTGTTTGCCCTCTTCAATTGAAGGATATCTAATTAAGTAAAGAAATAAATTTTGCACTCATCAAAGAATTAATATTCAACACAAAGTATTGAAGGAAGATTGATATATAACTGAAAAATGTTGTATAAAATTTCTTCTTTATTAATTGAAGTTTCTTACTCTAGCGTGAGGGGGATTAATAAATAAGTCATATCAAGTAATGGCACTAACAGGTTGCAATGGCATTTTGTACATTCACAATAAAACCAAGTTTTTTTTGTTTATCTCTAGAACCCAATTTTAACCAAGCGGTAATTTAGGCGTTCTTTCAAACTAAGCATTAGTAATCATGTTTTAAAAACCGAACCGGACCGGCGGTTTGACCCAGTTAAATCGGAACCGGTGACGATCCTGGTTCCACCTGCCGGTTGATTTGCTCCAACTTTGGACTGATCTGGCTTGGTCCGGTTCAGTTCAGAGTGCAGGGGACTCCAAGTATGAACCTGTGCAAGTTCAAACAAGTGTTCAACCACTGGTCTAATTCGGTCTAACCCGGTTTGACCAAACCTAAGTTTTAACCGGTTTGATGACCCGTTCTGTTTTTGAAATACTGATTAGTAACATTGTAAAATCAGCATCTCTCTCATTTTTTAGTTTGAAGTAGTAAATTTTCAAAGACTTCATATGCATTTGTAACAAATGAAGTCATTTAACTTTTTAATTTGTTTAACTGTTGTTCATTAAGTGACCTTCAGCTACCACATCAAAATATTTGATACGTATGGGGTTTTTACCTCCTTGGTGTAATATAAAAAAGGACTCCCACAAATAAAAAGCCTAAGCTGCCCACTATTGTTTTCTTGTGCAGCTCTCTTCACATTAATTCAGGACTAGTGATACAATATTACCAACAACCACCTCTGTTATTACTTAGAACTTTCTGGGATCAACGAGTGTCAGAAAATCGAAAATCCAGACCCAAATCTGATACAGCAGAAATTGTTACAAGCAGCAGTGCAGCAAGTTGTTTGACAGATGGGAGTATTGTGGCTTAAGAAAGTAACAACCCCTTTCAAAGTCCCCAAACTGATAAAGCTAGAATAAAGGTCCTGTCCACCCTCCCGAGTCTCACTGAACGCAGGGAACGGTCCCACGTACGTACTCTCCAATAATGCCCCCAGTAAAATCAAAAAAAAAAAAAAAAATGACTGAACCTCTCTCCCTTCCGCGTATATATATATATAAAAAGCAGTAGTAGCATCAGTAGTCACCGAGACAGACCCAGATGAAAATGGAGGCCCTTCTCGCCCAATTCTCCTTCCTCTCAGACCAGGCGTTGCAGGACAAGAACTTCGATCCCTCGACGATTGAAGAGCTGATGGAGCTATTCGAGCAAGAGGTGTACCATTCGTGGGGTTCCATGGACGCGGAAGCTCGCAAAGCGGTGAGCGAAGCGGAGATGTCTCTGGAAGAAGCCGAACAGTACCTCGACTCCCTCTTGGAGGCTTCCATGGAGGAGTTCCGGGAAATCGAAAAGGAAGCGGAGAAGGAATCCAAGGGTGAACTTGATGGGCTTGTTCGTGATGCTAATGCGGCGAAGAAGATGGGGGAAATGATAGGGAAAGCCGCTAGTACCTATTCCAACAAGTACATCGAAGCTGCCTTGGCCTCTGCAGCTGCTTCCGTGAAAAATGCGCGTAAGGGTCTCTCCTTCACTCCCCCGAAGGTGCATCCATCTTGAATGTGTATGGAATTTCAGAAAATAAGGCCTGTATTAACTCACTATGCGGCCGTTATCTACAATAGCTTTTATTAATTCGATTGTCTTCAAATTATCAGATGTGTTTTATCATGGATTCAATGTAAAGATCGTCAAAATTTTCTATAATTTGGAAGGTTTTAAATAGGAGATCCGTTTGGGTAATTTCGTGGGTTCGATGATCGCGAATGCTGAAATCTGAATGCTGAAATCTGAATTCTGAAATCTGAATGCTGAAATCTGGATGCTGTTTTCAATTTGGGAAAGTGGGGATAAGCAGTCATGGAAATGTGGATACTTTTTGACAAAAGAAGCAGGGATGTGGGGACATTTGGTTGGTGGTTTTTGTGCATTTGCCAGCAATATATGGCTTTGTGGATGTCATTTGGTTGGTAGCTTTGCATTGCAAAGCTAAGGGGAGCATTTGCATTTTTACATGATTCACTTTACAGATTATAACTCCGGATTTTTGTATATATTTCTTTTTAGATCTAGATATTTAGATGTTTTATTTCAAGTTTTAACTATATTGTCAATAACTAAACCTTATATTGTCAAACATCATAGAAATTAATTAATTATTATTATACCCAAAGGGACTCTATGAGATTTTAAGAAAATAAAAAGCAAATAAAGAGTTGCAAAAGAAAAAAAAAGAAACATCCCCACTTTGTTCAAACAAAGAGCACAATCTCATACACCACTTGAGGAAGGTGATTGATGGATTTGATCTGAAAAATGTGGCATCAATTGAAATAAAGGTCTTTTGAGTAAAAGGTTGATGGCAAAGATATAGATCTTATTTCCTAGAGTGACTTACAAAAGATGCACTTCACAGCCTTATAATAAAATTTAGATTTCTTAGAAAGGTCATGAACAAAACAAATGCAAAGACACCACCAGCTCTAATAGAAGGTTAATGTTTTGCACAAAAAAAGAAGAAAATGGAGACAAATAACAAGTTGACAAAATACCAAATATCTAATAAAATTGAGGAATATTATGAGTAAGAGTGAGACTAGTTACATAAAGTACATGCCAATTTTGATTTTGAAAAATGCAAAGTTCCTCAATATCTAATAAAATTGAGGTGCATTGCGTATCCCCATAAAACGTATCTGTTTCCCTAAGGTCCGATACTTTGCATGGCTATAATGCAGTGAACCTTGAGTTGCACACCTTTACTTTGTTCAAACAAAGAACACAATCATTTCCTCTTAGACCACTTGAAATATGGTGGTCATTTCCTCTTAGGGATTTGACCTGAAAAACGTGATACCATTGAAATAAAGGTCTTTTGAGTAAAAAGTTGATGGAAAAAATATAAATTTCATTTCCTAGAGTAACTTAAGATGATGCACTTCACAGCCTTTCTTAGGAAGGACATGAACAAAACAAATGCAAAGACACCACTAGCTAGAATACAAGGTTAATGTTTTGGACAAAGAAAAAAGAAAAATGGAGATTGCTTATCAAATAGCAAGTTGACAAGGTACCAAATATTTAATAAAATTGAGGAACATTATGATTAAGAGTGAGACTAGTTACATAAAGCAATTCTCCCTCTTTTTCGCCCTTTTTTTTCCCTTGTTTTCGCCTTTATCTCCGCCCTTGTTTTCGCCTTTATTTCTGCCCTTCTTTCACTTTTCTAATTCTTTTCCTCATTTCTCCTCACTTCTCTCTGATTTATTTTCTCAATTTTTATTTTTTCCATAATCTTTTATTTGAAGCTAGTTTGAACCATTATCATAATTCTAATTTAATCCTTAAGAAGAGGTACAAGAGGAAGATTAATTAACAGAGTTCAACGCAGAGCCCGGGCAGCTTTCATCCTCTCGCGATGTTCACGGAAATAGCCAAGGTGTTGCCCACACCTCCAACTTGGATGCCAGCTGTTCAACCAGGTACTTCATAGGGTTCATGACAGGGGTGCAGCTAGCATTACTCTAAATATATAGTCATAGATACATGATATACATAACATCAGTATATTTATGATTTTAGGTCAATATATGATTATTGCATATGTAAAGTACCTATTTTATAAACTAAATTACTATGTTTTTGAGCTAATAAATAGTATAATCCACTTGGATAGATATTTATTTGAGTTCAATATGCATAATTAGTAGTTTACCATAGTGTATCATACATAGGTATAAAGCATTTTGTACCATACTTAATATTTAAAAGAAAAGATTGATTATTTTGCAGAAATGTTTTGAAACTTTTTTAGGCCGAATCGTACCGTTTCCCAAATCCGTGTCATTTTGACCCGAATCGTGGTACGACTGCCCAGTTACTCCGAGTCGGTCCGATCCGACTCGAATTTTCGCGACACCGAGTCGTGTCCCGAGTCCGAGACGTTGAACCATGCTGTAATCTTCTAATCTGTTATTCATAATCACATCCTGCGATGAAATGGAAGCTCGGTCAGCATTTTCTCGACCAATAAACACCGTTTTTAAGGTAGCATCCAATTGAAGCAGGCAGTTAGAGAACTTTTTCGTGCTGGAGAAAACGATAAGAGGCGTCAAGACTCCTGCGGGGCAACCATCGGACTGCTCAGTGCCGGAGAAGACAATCGGAGGGCAGCCTTCACCACAGTTCAGCAGAGTATGGTTTTGTGGGTTTTCGGCTATGGGTCTCTCATTTGGAAAACGGGCTTTTCCTTTGATCAACGACTCGTTGGGTTTATCAGAGGATATCGGCGTGTATTCTACCAAGGCACCTCTCTTTTTCACTCCAGCCATATTTTTATGCCGGTTCAATTCTGATGGGTCATGGGTTTGTTTGTAATGTTTCAGGCAGTACGGACCATAGAGGAACTCCAGAGTATCCAGGCAGAACAGTCACATTAGAGCCTGCAGAAGGTGAAGTTTGTGTAAGTTTTCAAACTCCCATATGGCGCTGTGCTTATCCTTTGTAGTTTTTGACGTTGGCCTTTTAGCCTCCGTCACAAGCAGTTCTTTTCGCTTTGCTGCTGGTACGTGAACGCTGTTCGAGAATTATATCTACCTTAGTAACACGATGATCTGTTTACTAGGAGACTTTTATTTCATTTTTACTTCGGCAATATAGGGGCTCATCTCTGAGCTATAATCAGGAAAAATAAAGGGTCTAACTTTCGCCTTTAATGGTTTGAGCTGTGACTTGTAGCAAGCAATCATGTAGGTTTGGAAAGTCCACCCGTATTCTGTTCTAGTGATGCGTTTTCAAAATTTGATACGTTCTCTGTATAACAGTGTTGGTAAAATCTTTTCTCAAGCCAGACCGTTTATGCATTTCTGATATCGTGCAATTTTGGTGCAGTTTGTCGTGAAACCTTGGTATTACGAGCTACGTAAGGTTTATTGCTGGTCATTTTTTTTCTACTACATAATTTGGTATTAACAAGAAATAAACTAAAGATAAGAAGATTTGTCGTTCTCAAATGAATATATTGCCTTTATGTGACCATCAGTGCTAATTAAGTCCTAGCTTTTGACAAATTATGGTTTATTTCCGTAACTGTATTGAGTCTTGATAGCTTAATGGTAGAGTCTCGATTCTCTTCAGTTTTGAAATACTTGGTCCTTAATTATTAAATTATTTTGTCAAGCCAACTCAGTTTCTTTTCAAAAAGTGTAACATATTATAAATCTCATTTTTTTTTTTCTGTTTTGATTTCATCTTCAGTATTTGTGACTGTCATACTATTTTTTAACCATTTTCTTGATTATTAATCTTCTGGCGTTTTGATATTGACTAGTTTACATTTTGTTGCATTGTGCTTTATTCATCAATTTATCAAATGGATATAAGTTTGTGATTGATTGACTGCCTTATTCTTCTCCAATTCAGTGGGGTGCTGCATATAGGATTTCTGGTGAGGAAGATGAACAAATTGCTCTGTCTGTAAGTGTTGAAGAGTGTTATTCTTTGAATCTGCAAGTGATATTAACTCATTATACAATATGTTGATAGTTTTTTAGCTGTGCAAAATATGAAGACCAATTTGTAAAAACCAAAAACAGCATACGCTGGAAAAAGTGTGTTGTACATGCTCTCATAATTTCTTGCAGATAGAAGGCAGAAAAAAATTAAAGTCATTTGGTGGAAATTTGTTTTCTGCGAAAGCGAAATAGGTGATATGTTGTGGGCCATAATTTTCTTTTGGTCTCGTTTTAGAGGATAACTTGAATAATTAACAATATTCACTCGCAATAGTTCTTGTCCACTAGCCTCTACATTCGCTAGGAAAGGACAAGGGACTCTTACATGTCAAATTCTTGTAATTGAGGAAGCCTTTCCCCCTTCTTCAGGTTAAGGCCTCGGATCTCCCTCCTTATTCCAAAATTGTGAACTCATTAATAGGTTTCCCTAAGTTAAGAAAATTAATATTTTCTCACTTTACTTCTATATAACTCATTAACGGCTGTATCATCGCATCAAGTAACAATTAGTTGTAAATAAATTATTGTTGGAAGAGAAATATTTGAGTTGATAAAGAAGGCAACAAAACAGCTTAAAATCTACTAAGATTGGACTCCGTTTGTGATTTTCATTTGTTTTTAATTGACTTCTCATTATGCATTCAGTTTACTCCTGATACCCCCTGGAGGTTATAACCCTTACTTTCACATTGGAAGCCCTCATATGTGGCTATAAGAAGAATGTGTCAATGGAGATGGTCTGAAAAAAATCACAGGAATAATGTACCAAATTGGAAATCTATCACATAAAACCTTTCCATGATGCTGGATGTGAGAAATCTTGTTTCAGATAAATGGAAAATGTTCTCTCAAGGCAAAGTTGTACATGTTGAAAGGGTTAGGAAAGTGTTGGTTGAGAGACAGGTTAGTGCAGGTAAAATTTGGATGGAAGTGGTGAGAAAGGGCTAGAGCTCAGGCACTTGATGATAGAAACAGAAAATGGTGCTATAGAAGTGAGAGATGTATATCCATCTATCCTGGCTAATATAAGACAATACTACAGCCAATTAAACAATAAGTTTCACTATATGTACATGTGTTGCAAATATTTTTTTTTTTTTGGAAAGTTTTCTAAAATTTTGGAAAAATAAGTGGACACTTTTTAAAAAAAAAGAGTGGAGGAGATTAAGTTTTCTAACTTTTTCTTTATTTATAATATTATATAAATCTCAAAAACACAACTTTATTTTGAAATCCGATAATGCCTAGGAAACTACTTCATATGAGAGTTAAATTTCTTAAGAAGCTAATAAGGCCTAATTAACTAACTTAAGATTGTCTAACACTCTTCAAGATGAAGCTTACAGCTTTACCTTGTTACAAAAAATGTTCTTTCAGACCCCATATATTATTTTCAGTGGCACGAAGAAAATTGAAACTTTTAGCTGCCGCATGTATCTTTCTTGCCTGACCTTTACCTTACTATTAGGATTTCTCTTTACAGAAAAATAGATTGGAAAAATTCTTTTACTGTTGGGAATTAGATTCAAATAATTTCTCAAAAATATATATTTTATAATATAAAAATTTCATTGGCTCACTCACTGAGGACAGTACTGGTCTTGGGATTAAATGATATTGGAAATAGGACTTCACTTTCCTTCATTTTCTTCTTGCTATTCTTCTTTTTCCATCGCTTCACTATCCCTGAACCTTACCTGTTCTACTACTATGTTATAATTTATTGCGAAGCAAGTGCAAGAGACTTGGGTTTCTTACCCTTTTTTTCTGTTTTTGTTACCAATAACTCTTAAAATTATAAGTTGTCCCCTTGCACCCCATAACTCCTACAAAACACGTTCTACAATAATTAACTTCTGAAGGAAACTTCCTTAGGAAACACTTTCTCCATGATATAATTTTTGTAGAAAACTGGTAAGGTTACATTAGGTGCAATCTCTTATGACCTAATTTTGTCATCATCGCATTTTCATCTCTTAAAAAAATTAATTGGCAACTACAGGCATACATCTTTAGGGGGAAAATTTTGACCTGCTTATTCATATGATGGAACACCAATGCACCCTTCTACATGACTATGCTACTTAGAAGTACTGAATGGAGTTTTCCAGATGCACTTTGTGAATTATTATTTGATTTTTAATTTTTTTGTACTTTTATTAGACAAAATAAAAAAAATACCTGATAACTGAGCTGTTGTGATACAAGCATGTGTATATCGTCTAAGATTGTGAATTACAGAAAAGCTTTGTCAAAAGACGGCAAAGCCACAGGTAGAAAAGACAATTTTAGCATCTCCAAGTATTTTTGCGTATTCAAAATAAATACTTCTGTTGATATTGACCTATAAAGTAGCCTATGCTCACAGTGTTGTATTTTTTACATTAGCTATTTCTTTTGGTAAGTTAAGATTTTGCTGTTTCATTTTTTTACCCCCTCAAAGATTACGCATATCTTCTCATAATGCCACCTCTTTTCCATGGGATTACCTCTCATGACAACACTGGGGAGCTCTTGGGTGTCAAGAGTAAGCTAAAACCTGCAAGCATTATGCCCGAATTATTTAGTGTGCCATGCTTGTTTTATGCTTGAACTCGTTACTTACATATTCTTTCCTTTAAATGCAGTATCTAGAAGTAAGAGAGAAGCAGTATGACATGAAGGCATTTGTTGATTTCTATACTGTGAGTAACTAGTAAGTCATTTTTCTTTTTGATGAAACCAATTTTCACCCAAACTCATGAGATGTAATAATGAAATTCCAGGACCATTCTTCTACCAGTCCTGCAATATCGGGAGTTTTAGTGTAAGTGGCAGCATGACAAAACCATTTTCACTTTCAGACACCTTAGATTCCTATATGACCAACAAGGTCTATCTAATTCTTTATCGGCTAGATATATTGGCTCACCTGATAAGAAGATCAACAAAAATTATCTGGGGCCTGCATCAATAGAAGAGATGGCAATGTATGATTCCTTTTGCTATATTATGACTCTTTCACTATATCCTTCTATGACTCTTTCACTATATCCTTCTATGACTCTTTCACTATGTTTTCAATCTCCAATTGATATATTTTACCCATTTTTCCTGCAGACAGATTGTCAATGCTGAAGGGCCCTCTGGACCTAACAGAGACTATCTCTTCCAGCTTGAAAATGCGCTTATATCTATGAGTAACTCTTCTTGTGCTTTTGGCTTAATAAAACCTCCTTTTCTAATATTTAGTTCCTTTTTGTCTTCAAATATATATGTGCGTGCGTGTGTGTAGAGAGAGAGAGGGAGAGATCTCGAAAGTATTCATTTTTCCTTTTCTTGTATGTAGGTTGTGAGGATAAACATGTAAATGATCTTGCAAATGCAGTAAGGAGAATTCTGTCAGATTCAAAGATGGATCCTGAGCAACCTTTTTCCTTTCAAGAAAGTGTAAACCAGTTCTTGGCTTTTTAGTCGCAGCTGCTACTCTGTTTGTTGACTCCTGACAAATATTTTTGCCGATTGTATTACCATAATTGGGAAGCCGCATGAGGGCTATTCAGGACACCCATTTTGATGGGTCACCCTTGATAAAGTAAAGAGTTGTGATATGCGTACTGTGACTTTTTACTGTGAGTTTTATTACAGTATGACGTGGCATCCTCATTGGTAGTCCAAGTAAGAAATAAAATAGGAACTATCTACCTATTCTATAGGGAAGTCTAAACCCTAGACCTTATCTGGAATGCCAACTAGGCTGCCAGGAGGACTGCCACATCTGGATGTAAAACCTCATAGTAAAATGTCAAAATACTGATATCATTTTTCTGAAGTAAATATCCAGATTCAATAGGTATGGATAACGAGTTGTGAGAGTAGGCAGTGGACAAACTAGGAGAGCATGAGAAGAAGGATGCCTAGATGGTTTTCAAAAAATTATATTGAAGGCCTAAAGGATGCCCAGATGACTTCCAAAAATTATATTCAAGAACTGAACTGTTCTATATAGGTAAATGCATTGTTGGTAGGTGCAATGCTCAGGTCATGCTGGCATTGGTGTCAACTTCTCATCTTCTTTGCTTGCCATTTATCACTCAAACATGCAGCATATGGTGTGTAACTGGCCATGATCAATTGTACCACCCTCAAAAACTTTAGACAAGGTATTGGTAGCACTTCTAAATAAAGCTCCTGCTGCATTTTTTAGACCATGAAGATATTCTTCAACCCTTTTGGTCTATCGTGTACCTTTGATCCCACTTGCCCCTTAAAACGTGAATCTTTGAAGTTTCATTCTATTACAGGTTAATGATTTGTGGGTGGTAACTTGGAACCTGTAAAGGAAGATTTTGTTTTTTTTTTTTTTTTTGAAGTTGTTACTAGTAAAAGAAGATTGCCTCAGGAATACAAACTAATGCACTATTTAATGCCTGTTTTGGGCTACGCTTATCATATTAGAGTTCCGCTGAGAAGAGATTGGACAACTGATTTTATTAAAACCAAAATCATAAATTAGTCTTTTTGTAAGACTTCTATTTGTTTGTTTTGCTTAAAATAATGCCATTAATACCTCTAGCTAACCACAAAATAATAGTAAAATGTAATAAAAATCTAAAAATGAAAAGTAGGCAATAAACTCATTTTTCTCCTTTGGGTACACTTCCATCATCGTAGTCAGTAACAAAAGATCCTTCTCCCTGCCATATGAGTTATAGTCTAGAATAATGCTAGGTGAACAAAGTCGCGCAATAACACACTCACATGAAATAAAATAATGTACTTCGGTTATGGTGCACGCAAAATATTATTTTATTCTATGTGAGTTTGTGTGTGTTGTGTGCACCTATCATTACTTTATGGTCTAATAGACTCATTGTTTGGTTTCTAAATATATGCTTGGCAGGGAGTGGAAGGAAAGAAGCCAAGTTAGCCCACAAACAATTTTGAGCTCAATTAGGTTAAAACTTGATTTGGGTTAAAAAAGTTTGAATCAAGTAAGGATTGTTTAGATAGTTTTTGGGCCAATGAGGTGGCTACTTTATATTATTGGTAATAAAATATTTTAAAATAGTTTATATATTAATTACCCTTTTCAAATGATAATTTTTTAAAATATTTGAAATAATTATTAGAAATAAATTAAAATAAATTAGCATTATTTTTTACTCACTTTAATTCAATGTTGTACTAAATCTTTGTCCAAACAAAAAGAATCCAGTTGATTTTGTCCAGTTTGAATACTGCTTGAAATCTCAATATATAGTATATAAAGTTTGGTCCTAGTTCTACCACAAATAACTAGCTAAAGTTAAAGAACACCAATTCCCATTAATGAGCAAGAATCTTCTCTATGCTCATTTGTATGTGGAACTAATCTCTGACACCAACTAATAACAAATCAATTCCTCCCACGTAATTGGAAATTGGATTGGTCCTTCGTAAATCCGAGTAGACCCGGCCAAGTGTGAGACTTGGCGAGGCGTGAGACTCGGACGAGTCGTAACACGACCGATATGCGTCACCCCGCGGACTCGCCCCTAGACGATCCGGCAATCATTGTATTTTAGAATTAAATCTGGACTTTTCAACGTCTGGAATGCATGGACAGAAGTGAGTCAGCTGCGCGAATCTGCATATAGCCGGACGGAACGAGAGCTCGCGAGAGCCGGAGTTGAGACCATGAAGGGCATCAGAAGCTCAGATTGATGGATTTCTACAAAGATCCGTCCTATCAGATTATCAAATTAAAGAGAGATGAAGACTTACCCGATTCCATCTTCTGAGTTGCACGTGGGTTGATACTGTAGCAGAATAGAACAGTGGCTTGTGGCTTTCCTCAACCAAACCTTTATGCCCAAAGGCCTGAAATTCTCTAGTCCAGATGGGGAAAATAGAGAGTGATTGATTTTGGTGTGTTGGGAACCATAACCTTCGATCTTTATATAGTGGTCCATCGTGGTACCCATTATCCCCTGATGGGCCAATATGGGTATCCACTCATAAAGCCCATATCAATTTAGAATTCCACGGGCTTATCAAATTGGATCACTTAATATAAGCCCATTAATATAAATAACTAATACAATTGTAAATAGTGTAATGTCTATATAGGAAATACGAAATTTCTAACAATCTCCCACTGGACATCATACTACTCGAAAATCAATTGCATTTCAAATTCCTTAGGCGCGCATCCGTATGCTATTTATTTGTGGATTTCTATTTTAATACAATCTGGTCCATTTCATATATTAGTAATTGAACCACTGCAGCTTTTGTCATATTAATAAGCATGACTAAACCCCAATGATCACTATACCGTTATACGGAATGACATAGATCAAATATGGATGAGCAGCATGGAAATTACATGTAATGTGATCTCAAACATGTCTATTTCCAACTGGTCCGTCTTTATTCTTTAATGAGATCAATCAAAAAGTCGTTAAATGCAATACAGAAAATTGCATATACAAGTTCAAAATAGAATCATAAATCATAAACTGTATTCTGCAGATAACCAAATGTTACAATGTTTAAAATATTACATAGAACATAAAAAATTACTCCCACTAAACCAAGGTATAATCATAAAGAACACCCATATGAGTTGTATGCTCATGAAAAACCTTAGGTGTTAAACCCTTGGTTAATGGATCAGCAAGCATAGAGCTTGTCCCTATATGTTCTATAGAAATCTGTTTCTCCTGAACTCTTTCCTTAACAACTAGAAACTTGAGGTCAATGAACTTCGACTTCGTTGAGCTTCTGTTGTTGTTGGAATAAATCACTGCTGAGTTATTGTCACAATAAATCTTCAATGGTCTTTCAATACCATCTACTACTCGTAAATTTGTGACAAGGTTTCGCAGCCATATCCCATGATTTGATGCCTCAAAACAAGCAATGAACTCCGCAGCCATGGTCGAAGAAGCTATAAGAGTCTGTTTAGCAGATTTCCAAGAGATAGCTCCTCCGGCCAACATATAGATGTAACCTGAAGTGGGCGCCTGCTGTCTTGGCATCCCGCAAAATCGGTCGTCAGTACCCGATGATCTCTAAACTGCCGGACCTCCGATAAGTGAGCATGTATTCGTCGTTCTCTTCAAATAGCGCATCACACGCTTTGCTACTTTCCAATGCTGCATGCCTGGATTACTCATATATCTGCCCAAAACTCCCACGATAAATGCTATGTCGGGGCGTGTACAAACTTGAGCATACATCAAACTCCCTACTACTGATGCATAGGAATCTTTTGCATCTCCTTCATTTCAAGATCATTGTGTGGACACTGCTTGAGACTAAATTTATCTCCTTTACATATGGGAGTATCACCTGGTTTACTATCTTTCATGCTGAATCTACTTAACACTTTATCGATATAGCTCTTTGTGATAATCCAAGGATACCTAGAGAACGATCTCTTAGTATCTGAATTCCTAATACAAAGAGGCGTCACCAAGATCTTTCATCTCGAAATTCTTCGTTAGAAATCTCTTGGTTTCGTGCAATAAGCCTATATCGCTGCTAGCAAGTAGAATATCATCGACATATAAAACCAGAAAAATGTATTTGCTCCCACTGAACTTGTGATATACACAAATCATCAACAACATTTGCCTCAAACCCGACGAGCTGATGACTTGATGAAACTTGTGATACCATTGACGGAAGATTGTTTGAGACCATAGATGGATTTCTTTAGTTTACAAACCATAGATTTTGGATCACCCGATACAAAATTTTCTGGTTGAGCCATTTAAATTGTTTCTTCAATGTCTCCATTAAGAAACGCACATTTAACATCCATCTGATGTAGCTCTAAATCAAAATGAGCTACTAGTACCATTATTATTCTCAAAGAATCTTTCGATGATAATGGAGCAAAAGTTTCTTTGTAATCAATGTTTTCCCTTTGAGTAAAGCCTTTAGCGACTAGACGAGCTTTATATCTTTCGATATTAACCTTTGAATCCCTTTTGGTTTTAAATATCCATTTACAACCAATAGGTTTCTTTCCTTCAGGTAATTCGACAAGATCCCAAACGTCATTGTCTTTCATAGACTTCAACTCATCCTTCATGGCATCAATCCATTTATGAGAGACAGAACTATGCATAGCTTGACGGAAGTTGATTGGATCATCATCTGTTAAACCTATGCCATCCTCATGTTCTTGGAGAAATACGATATAATCATCAAAATCGCACTTCTCCTCTCTCTTGTGGATCTCCTTAATGGCACTTCTTGAGGTTGTTGAGGTTGTTCTATAAGTGGTGCTTGAGGAGGAATATTAATGTTGTCTTCTATAGGATCAATGTCAAGAACGTTGAGGGGTATCAATACCTGATCACCTTCAATAACAGATTCTTCTTCAAAGACTACATTCCTTATATTTTCTTCTCCCCAAACTCAACATCCTCAAAAATCTCGCATTTCCCGTTTCAAAAAATGACCGTAATGTGGGATCATAAAATTTAAATCTTGAGAGCGTTCAGCATAACCAACAAAATAGCAGCTTACCGTTCTGGAGTCCAGTTTTCTTTCATGAGGACGATAAGGTCGTGCCTCAACTGGACAACCCCAAATGTGCAAGTGCCTCATGCTGGGCTTTTTCCCAGTCCAAAGCTCGTAAGGGGTTTTGGTAACTGCCTTGCTTGGTACTTTATTGAGGATATAAATTGCAATCTTTAAAGCTTCTCCCCAAAGAGACTCAGGCAAAGAAGAATGACTAATCATACTTCTCACCATATCCTTAAGAGTGCGATTTCGTCGTTCTGCAACACCATTCATGCTGGGTTTGCCCGGCATAGTGTATTGCGGAACAATTCCACACACATTGAGGAAAAGTGCGAAGGGTCCTGGACGTTGTTCTCCTGATCCATCATACCTACCGTAGTATTCACCACCACGATCGGATTTGACAGCCTTAATTTTCTTTCCAAGTTGAAGTTCAACTTCGGCTTTGAAAGATTTGAAAACGTCCTAGGATTGAGACTTCTCATGTATAAGATAAAGGTAGCCATATCTAGAGTAGTCGTCTATGAACGTAATAAAATACTGTTGTCCATTCCAAGATGTCGTAGGGAAAGGACCACATATATCAGTATGTATTAGTTCTAAGACTTCCTTAACTCTATTAGCACCTAATCTTCTAGTATTAGTTTGTTTGCCTTTGATGCATTCAATGCAGACTTGAAAGTCTGACAAATCCAAAGGTCCCAGAATTTCATCCGACACAAGCCTTTGAATTCTCTGTTTAGAGATATGACCTAAACGCTTGTGCCATAAAATGGCGGAATTCTCATTTAATTTTCACTTCGTACCACGAGAGCTTGTTTGCAGTATAGTATTATATGAACTTATAATGTCTAACATATATAGATTATCAATTAAACGACCAGAACCTACAATATTTGAATTTAGAGAGAGACTAACTTTACTATTTTCAAATGAACAAGAAAATCCTGATTTGTCCAAAGTTGAAATAGATATAAGATTCCGTCTAAAAAGACGGTACAACAAAAGTCTCAAACAAATCCAAATAAAATCCAGTGTTTAACTCAGAATCTAAAAGTTCCTATAGCTTCAACTGCAACTTTATTGACATCTCCACAAAGATGAATCTTTCAGCATCACTTGGAGATCGGCTCCACAGGCAATCCTGCATAGTCATGCTTATGTGAGTAGTAGCACCAGAATCTACCCACCATGTATCTTGTGGTACAAAAGCTAAATTAACTTCAGAACAAACTAGAGTAAGAAGCTTACCCTTCTTTATGCGCCAGGTAGCATACTTAGGGCAATCTTTCTTCATGTATCCTGTCTTCTTGCAGAAATAACAGTTAATTTCCGGCTTCTTCAACTTCTTCTGCTGAGGGAACCCTTGAACAGTCTCTTTTGCTCGCTTCCCTTTCTTATGCTGAGAGCTTGAGGCGAAATGGGCACTTTCAGTCTTAATTTTGAGATGCCTCTCTTCCTCTTGCACACAGTGAGATATAAGCACGTTCAGGGACCATTTGTCCGTTTGGATGCCATAGCTCACTACTAAATGACCAAAAGTCGCAGGAAGAGATATCAAAACTAAGGTCACCAGTAAATCCTCTGATATCTGTAAGCCGAGTGCCGTGAGTTTCGCCGCAAGATCAGACATCTACATAATATATTCTCGCACGTTCCCATTCCCCTTATATCTCATCGTATTCAGTTGACTCATAAGAGTACATGTCTCTGACTTCTCATTCTTCTTGAAATATTGTTCTATTTGGAAAAGGAACTCTTGTGCATTGGGGAGCCTCGAAACGAGTCCGGAATGGAATGTTTCATGAGCATAACACACAAACGGTTAGACCGGTCCCACCTTTCGATCTTAATCTCATTGAGATTATCTGGAGTAGGAATGGGTCGCTCTACCCGTAGTGCATAGTCTAAATCCATACATCCGAGGCTTATCTCAACAGACTCTTTCCAGATCTTGAAATTCATCCCACTTAGCATTGGGATGTTAGAGCGATGAGTAGAAAAATCCGTGGCAGTAGTAGCATAAACTGAATTGTAGAACGAAAGAAATAATCATACTCACAGAAATTTTCATGTCAAAGAATAATCAAGACATGAATAAACAATCCAAATGGGGACATTATTCAAGATACCTAGCAGAACATTAATTTCTAGTCTTTGGACAAAGAAAATTAATTGTAAGTGGTACTCTCCAAGCAATGATCAAACACTGATGATTAATTCTGCCAAACTGTGTCTTCCTTTGGGCCGATCACAATTCGCATGAATAATAAAACTTTAGAATCATCACGTATTTATCATCACAGGCATGTCATTATTCTGCCAAACTGCGTCTTCCTTTGGGCCGAGCACAGTTCGCATAAATAATGTCACACTAAGCATCTACGTAATTTCAATCAAATCAATCTAGACAACAGAGGTTACTTTGGCAACAGAATTGCTTTGATCGGTTTAATTTGAAATTACAAGACTAATTGAGCATAACCACGGACGACCATTCTCCGGGGTTGCCGCCGCCGCACGGCGACAAAAAACGCCGAAAAAACAAAAAAACGAGGGGTGCTTTCGCAGCCCCTCTCGGCTTCTTTGCCGAATTTCCGGCCGTCGCAATGGCCGGAAATCGGTACGGAACGGTCGGCCGAAGGTCGGCGACTGTTCCTCTTCACCTTCTCTCCAGATTTCGACCAGAACCCTAAATTCCGGCGGGCCGAAATCGAAATTCCGACGGGCCGAACTTGAAATTCCGGCTGGCCGAACTTCTGGATTCTTTGATAATCCGAATCAGACGCCTGCTCTGATACCACTTGATGGATTTCTACGAAGATCCGTCCAATCAGATTATCAAATTAAAGAGAGATGAAGACTTACCCGATTCCATCTTCTGAGTTGCACGTGGGTTGATACTGTAGCAGAATAGAACAGTGGCTTGTGGCTTTCCTCAACCAAATCCTTTATGCCCAAAGGCCTGAAATTCTCTAGTCCAGATGGGGAAAATAGAGAGTGATTGATTTTGGTGTGTTGGGAACCATAACCTTCAGTCTTTATATAGTGGTCCATCAGGGTACCCATTATCCCCTGATGGGCCAATATGGGTATCCACTCATAAAGCCCATATCAATTTAGAATTCCACGGGCTTATCAAATTGGATCACTTAATATAAGCCCATTAATATAAATAATTAATACAATTGTAAATAGTGTGATGTCCATATAGGAAATACGAAATTTCTAACACAGATCAGCTATCAAAGGCAACTACAGAAATCAAACACCAAATTGGATAGACAGAAACCATCTCTCAGCTCAGCAAAAGCCAAACCACACATCAGACAATATATTCACAAAAATCGGAGGAAGTTTCTTCACGAAGGCAACAACCTCTAAGCTCCACAAACTCTCAAATCTCTTCTCTCATACAGAATTTCAGAAGATTTGGACTTTCGGCCAACACGCATTAGCAAAAAGACGGAGAACACATTCCCATCATCAACAGAGAGCCACTGATACACAGATCAGAGAGATACAGGAGACACATGAACAAAACAAATTTCTGATATCAGCAACATCAGAATACGGCTCAACACATGACGATTTCCCCACCAAGAACATCACCAAAACTCACACCAATTCATTGTCGGACGACCCCAATGCTCGAACAACGCAAGCACCCCAACAGATGCCAAAGTCACAGAAGATCGACGAAGAAGACGAAGACGCAAGCCACCCTGGCTCAACTACCACATCAAGGACACGCCTTGGGTGCCAGCAGTCAAATCGAAGCTGCTACATCACTTCAACACCCGGTCTTCAAGAAAAAAAGGTAAAAACCCCTTAAAGTTTATACATAACATATTGACAGTTGTCTCCTTGGTAGGCCATATCTCGTCGGAGTACAGAGAAGGTTTGTCGGAAAAAATGCAAGAGACGGTGAGCTTACGTGGATACAATACATTGACCCTGGATCAGAGGATTAAATGCGAGATAGGGTTGCCACATCGACCTGGTGCAAGCCTTAAAGCACATCTGAGTCCCCATACATGGCGACTCCCTCCTTTAAGTGCATTAAACACACTGCTAGACACCATATCCGATTCTGATTCAAAAACATTCCTTGGCCATCCGTATCCCAACAAGTCCGCAGTACACAGATTAACTCCATCAAGATACAAAGAAAAAATCGTCAAAAAATATTACCCCAAAGATTTGAAACACGACGTGCCCACCTAAGGAGTCGCCCAGATAACTCCCAACATAACTGTCTCACCAGCTATATTACTCCCATTAAGAACACTAAACTCTCACCATCGCCCATCCGTTCCTACCCACTTTTTCTTACCCGTTCACATTTTCAATCCCTTGCGGCCCATCTTTGATTTCACAAAAATGGACGAGGGAGCTTCTCTTGCACCGGAAGAAAGCGAAGGCTCACCCACATATCCCATAAAGGGGACAGATGCTATCCCTTCTGAAATAGTGAAATCAAACAAAGGAAAAACCCCCAAATAGCGACATCGGATTCGGAAGCTACTCAGAGTCTAGAAATTCACTCGTCCAAACCAAAAAAGGAGGTTTTTGGTCTTTCCGAACAACTACACCGAGTTACACTATCAAAAGCAAGCATTGACAAAGGTCTGTCCCAGGTAGCCTCCTCCCTAATAGGCATCTTCGTAGGACGTATACCAGGTTCACCGATATTCATAGCTAACTCGCTGCAGCAAACACTGCGAGCTGGGAAGTTTCAGGACCAGCAATTTCGGTCCTAAAGATGCCTCGTGGGTATTTCTCAATTGAAATGCCAACACCTGAACATTGTCACAAACTAAGAGATCTCGCATCGATAGCCATAGGAGACTCTATGCCCCATCTTTTTAGCTGGCCTCGTGGGTTCCACATTGAATCATACCTGTTTCGTATTACGTCGGTCTGGGTAAAGCTTCTAAAGCTTCCAGTTATGCTCTGGCATGACGATGCGCTGAAAAAATATTGCAGCCTATAGGAAGGTATTTGATGATGGACGAATCCACTTGAAAACGAGAGGGTACAAAACTACATGCAAGAGTCAAGGTGGAAATAGATGTTTTAAGTAAAGAGATAAACAAAATACAGTTGGATACCTCAGACAATATCTGTGAGGTTCCACTGCACTTTGAAAGCCGACCTAGAGCCTGTGATTACTGCAAAAGATGGGGACACTCAACTGAAGAATGTAGGGAAAATACAATCAGAAGAGTCAAATGACTTGTTCCGTCCACCGAGTCATGATGGCGGCGACGATCAAGCTTCGGACTGGCATATGGTCAATAAGCGTGGACACTCAAGCCCTACCCGCCCAGCCTCATTGTCCTCGAAAGAAAAAATGCATACCAGCAAAGCACTACAAATCGACCAGAAATCAGACTCAAACCCTCAGATCGGCATTCTCACAGTCGCAACAAAAGATCACGTTGGAAAAATTCAAGTAATGACAACCAAGTGAGGAAAAAAATTAAAATCTTCAGCTTACGCTCGCTACGTCTCATAGGGTCATCGAAATCCCCTCTGAATTAGAGAAGAACTTGAATCACATCAGTACAATACTAAAGGTCCACTGGTCAATGAAGATACCTCAAAGAGCGACCACCTTCTCAGATCTTATCCATCCTAAAGAATTCTTCAAGCACACGATTCGGAATTACCAGATTATAGCAAACCTGAACCAGACACAAGCAACGCTGTATAATACCATGGATTTCATTATAGCGCACGAGTATAACGTCTCTAATGGAAAAAATATCCTTATGGCGGCAATAAACTCCCTTGAAGAAGCAAGTACTAGGCGAGGGAGGAAAAGAGTGCACACAAGAAACAATGTACTCCGGTATGAGGTAGCACAGAAGAGGTAAAGATCTATGACCAAGGAGCACACAGCTCGAACACTCCCGGGTAAGAAACCCAAACCCCTCTATTTTTTATTTATGGATAGTTGTATTATATGGAATGTCTGGCTTTAATTGCACTACAACAAATTGTAGATGAAGACCGACCCGATATAATTTTTCTTAGTGAAGCAAAGTCAACGAAACCGTTAGATACAAAACTTATCAAATGGGTTTCAAAAAAATACAACAACAATCATGTGGTACCCTTCATTGGTCTTAGTGGAGGACTGTGTCTCCTTTGGAAAGACTCAAGTGTCACTAACAGTCACTTTAGCAAAGCTATTTGGTATTTTTACGAAAATAACTACAAAAAAGGGAGTGGTATCCATAGGATTTATTTACTTACCACC
Organism: Aristolochia contorta; assembly: GCA_022405105.1. Taxonomy (NCBI): domain Eukaryota; kingdom Viridiplantae; phylum Streptophyta; class Magnoliopsida; order Piperales; family Aristolochiaceae; genus Aristolochia; species Aristolochia contorta. The sequence goes on along the minus strand of CM039668.1, from coordinate 13,639,809 downwards.
ACACCAGCCTCGATAGAAAGAAGGATTAAATTGCATCCAAAGGTATGCTCTGAACACCAATAGTGCAGGGGCATTGGCTTGTGACTTTAATGCAACATTAAATGCCACTGAAAAACACTCAAAGTCACCTGTCTATAAGCCAAATAGAGACTATATAAATTTCATCAACACAAATGGGTGGATAGATTTAGGAGCAGAAGGCTCATGGTTCGCATGGACTAATGCAAGAAAAGACTCAAACCGAGTATCTGTAAGACTCGACAGAGTTATTTGCAACACCTCGTGGAGCATAACTCTACCTCACACACTATACGTCCGTCCTAGAATTAGATCAGATCATGCTCCACTGTTAATCCGACTGACACCCCAAAAAAGAAAAGAACGAATTTTAAGATATCAAGCTATGTGGGCTGAAGCAACGGATTATAATCAAATAGTGGAAAAAGGGTGGACTGAAATTATGCACCCCCACAAAGCCACAGTACCCCCAGACCTGTTAGCCATACGATTTCAGAATATGGCCAAGAACTTTACACAGTGGAATAGAACCACTTTTGGCAATTTTCATAGGAAAATTAAGCAAAATACAGAACTACTTAGGAGAACACAATTAAAATTAACATCCTTGCCCTATGATCACACTTTAATAGAAGAACAAAAATTACAATATGAACAGATGCGGCTTTTAAGAATTCAGCACATACATGAATTCCAAAAAGCGCGACAATATTTCATAAAAGATGGAAAGAAAAATACAAAATCCTTTCACGCTTTTGCAACAGTGAGAAAGGAAATAAATCAAATTAAAATAAAATAATTCACACAGTAGATGGACAACTTCTAGAAAATGAGGAAGGATAAGGAAAGAAGTATGGCGCTACTTCAAATCCACGTACACTAACACTAGTGTATATACCGACCATAGGAAAATCTTACCCAAAAACACCCTAACACCCCAACAGGGTGAAGAATTATGCAAACAAATCACACAAAAAGAGGTTAGACCAGCCCTCTTCTCGATGGAACCATATAAAAGCCCAGGCCCAGATGGGTTTCAACCCATATTTTTTAGGAGACATTGGCACCTCATGAAGGAAGATATAGCACATAATCTATCTTCTCTTTTCATGGCTGGTCAAATGGACCCTACTTTAAATCAAACTTTTATCACACTAATTCCCAAAAAGAAAGCTCCAAAGAAGTTCACAGACTTCAGACCGATCAGCCTGTACAATGTGATATATAGGATCTTTTCAAAAATCCTGGAAAATAGGCTAAAACAATTATCCCAATCTTAATAGGACCATCCCAAACAGCCTTCATAAAAGGAAGACAAATCACAGATAAACACACTATTAGTACATGAAATCATAAATTCATTTAATTCTAACAATAAAAAAAATACTTACTTTGGGTTAAAACTTGACTTACAAAAAGCTTTTGACTCACTGTCATGGCAATTCATTAAGCATACACTTATATGCTTTAATTTCCCTCCCCAATGGCAGCACTTATTGTTATCCTGTATAATATCAACATCATATCAAGGGCTCATAAATGGTTCCCCAACCGACACCTTTTGGCCACAAAAAGGGATACACCAAGGAGACCCACTTTCTCTGATTGTGTTTTTATGCCAGGAATTACTCTAATCCTACATCCAAAATGAAATCGAAAAAAAAAACATTATACCTTGGTCACACTCCCTAAAAACCCAACCGTATGCAATCTGCATTTTGCAAACGATACGATCCTCTTTGCTAAATCAGAGGTGGGCTCGGCCAATACAATCAAAACAATACTATCAGAATATGAATATATGGCTGGCCAAAAAATAAATACACTAAAAACCTCCCTATTTTTTACAAAGGGAACAGCAGAAACTCTCAAACAAACCATCAGCTCCATCTTACCATTTCCTATCACACAATCAATGGGAAAACACCTAGGGATTGTTATTCCATTAAAAAAGCTAACTAGAGCCACATACGACCCATTGATCGAGTCTATATCAAATAAACTTCACGGTTGGTTAAAAAAACGTTATCCCAAAGTGGTATACTCACACTGATCAAATCAGTGCTCTCTAGTCTCCCAACTCATTTAATATCTTGCTTTGACCTTCCCTTAAATGTCATATCCAAAAAGAAAAATTAATTAGAGATTTGTTGTGGGACTACAAAGGTCAACGCAAAATTCATCTCATAAACTGGGATGAAATATGTGCGCCAATAGCACAAGGAGGATTGGGTCTGTGAAACCTTAAATCACTAAGCAAAGCATATAGAATGAAAATTCTATGGCGCATATTCACAGAAAAATATTCTCTCTGGGCACAAGTTATGAGAGATAAATATGGGTATTCAATACATGATATCCAAAAAAAAAAAAAAAAAAACTTGAGCGATTCATTATTATGGAACCAAACTAGACCATTACTAGAAAAGTTCAAAGTTTTTTTCAAATGCCAACTGGGCCCGAGAAAGGATATCTCTATGTGGTAGGACCACTGGTTACCAAACCTACACGGCCCACTAGTTCAATAACCTACATTGATAAGTGGGCCGGTCCAACCCATGGAAGAAGTAAGCTGGATATTAGAAAAGAGGGAGACAAGCATTAAATCACAAGTTCGTAGACTTTGGCCTACGGATGTAGCAAACCAAATCCTCGAAGCTTTCGCTAACAAGATCTCAAAAGACCAGATGGATTCTTCGCAATTAAGAACACATATCACCAAATTCATTCTGAAAGCAAAATAGAAAAACAAGATTACAAACATTAGCCGGTGGATATATTATGGAGAAAACTTTGTTCTGTTGTTATGCTCCCCAAACACAGGCTATTCTTATGGAAAATTCTCCATGATTGTTTACCTACAATGGACATGTTAATTAAGCGAGGTTTGAATATTCAAAATAGTTGCTTCTTGTGCCACCTTACGACAGAATCGGCTGCCCACATGTTCATATCATGCCCATACGCACAGGAGTTATATCTTAAACTAGGATTGTCTATCCCAACCGACCTATTCTCTATGCGTCAAATTTTACAAATGATATTTGTAAATCCAAATTGGGCCAAAAAGCCACAACAGCTGAATTCTATTAATTTGAATGGAAGAATATCTTTCGTTTCTGCTGTTTTGACAGTAATGCTTTATATTTTGATAATAGAAAGAAAGCTACTTGCAAAAAGTCTCCATAGTTCATATTTTGTAGGTTCTAGGGTTTTGATGTGTTATACGGTCTGTGCTTTTCCAAGCACTTAAACAGAAGAATATAAGATGCGTAACCATGGGGATATGATTTCTAAAGAATGGGTAGTCTCTCCAAGAGAAGGCTTACAAGTTACAATTCTTATGCCCAACATACCAAGAATCACATTGAGATTGGGCCGCTACATTCAATTTAGACGCAATTTATTTTTTGTTAAATTAAGATTTTGGTGACAAAAAATTAGTGATAAAAAATCAACATGTAACACCATTAAAATCAATCAATTTATTCACCATTGGCTATTTATATACAATTCACTTCTTTAATGTATTATACATTGATAGCTCTGTTCATGTAATTGGCTTCATTACACCGTTTTCTGTGTCGGCAAAATATAATTTAGTTCAATTTTCATAGATTCTCTTGCTTTATATTTTGTCTTCCGTATTCCCATTTCTTAAAGTTAATAATGTGTACATTTAAATCATGAATTTGTATTTTAAACAATAATGTGATGGATCCTTCACAGGTATTACACATCAACCGTTGCTATCAAGATTTCGATGCTTTTGTCACGCATTTTATGACAAACAAAGGAAATATGTGTCGACTTATCTTAGTACTGTAAACAATGTTGTACCAATATTAATTGTGAAAGTTAATAAAATAATTATTTAATTCAAAAAAAAGAAAAAGACAAAAGAAAAATGTGGAGTCCTCTGTGTCAGATTGTGGATAATTAGCCAGGTTTGTGAAATTCCGATTGTGCTCGCAATCACGGACGCAATTGTGATAGGATTGGCAGGAGAGCGCCGGCGGAGGCCTGAAAGAGCATTAAAGAGGAAATTTGGCGTTGGTAAAGGTGAACAGCTCCCTGATGCAGTGGTAGTCCTGGCCGGAGTAACGGGGTATCCGATCGGAGTTGCATCTGTAGCAGTTTTAGGCATTTATGCTAGGGCTCTTCAAGAGAGGCGAAAGACTTAGCAATTTCAGATTATACTTCAAAGTGAAATGGATGGATTGATTCCACAATACCACCCATAAATCCCCAGAACAGAGCATAATGCAAATTGAAGGGGTGAAGGAGATGAAAGCCATTCTTCCCTACTGTAAGGAATACTTAAGTGGCAAAATGAAAATAATTCGCTGTCTAGTTTCATAATTTCACGAAGTACACGTAACAGATACTTCTGCATGCAACACTTAAAAAGGAGCTTTGGTTGAACTTGAGGGTGTCCCCATCTTTGCAATAATCTACAAGTCGAATTTAACTCATCTTTCTAATATGGTACCATACTTCAGAGAAATCTCCAGTCTTTACAGAATCCCACCTAACGCCCATAACGGAAAAAAAAATCCGGAAAGGGCTTGTTCAAAGTCTTTTTTTTTTTCAGTTTATGTACTCATCGGCTCGGGGATGCTCAAGGAGAGTACATCCAGGTACGAGTTGATGGGTTCCAACTCCTCCTGCCAAAGAGGCAGAGCATCTGGAGGATAAAAGTTTCTCGTCACGCCTTCGAATTTATCTGCAAATTTCCAGCTATTAGCCAAAGCAGCAAAACACAAATTTAAGTGAAACAACAAAAACCACAGCTACAATTGGTCAGATAAAATGATGCTAAGCCATGGAAGATCAAATAAAAGAAAATTAATCAGAACAAGCATGACAAAAATCCAGGAGAATGTAAACATACAGATGATCAGATAGAAGCAAGTTAACAGATCAATAAAAGTATCTGGGGACACAAGGAGAATGAATATAATACACAGATTTAAAAATCAAATAAGAATTTTAATTTATCGTGCATAACAGTGGAAAAAAATTGCTCCTTTGGAAGAACGAAAGCAGATTTATCGATTCATATGAGGAAATTTCTAAGACTGGGCAGCAAAAAATCATCATTCACTATATAGCAACCAACAAATTACCGATTACGATTAGTTTACTAAATAAATCTCTAGGTAGGAAACAATTTTTCAGTGTTTTGAACTTCAAATATGCTGGTCATCGTGAGGAGATCCTCTTCCGCCTATTTGTCCAATGAGAAAACCCTTCAATCAGTTATGCCAGCCTAAATATTGAAAATCTCTTTTGCTTGCTAAACATATGAAATACACCCAACTCATGATGAAACTTAAATCCGATGCCTCAAACAAGAAAATGCCCCATTCATCAATCTAATATCCACTAAAAGATAAGAAACACAATTGTTTCCCTTTCCCAGGTTGAAACCATTTTATTTTAAACAATAAGTCTTCCACGCTCTATTGGTTTTTCAGAAGCTGATCATCCATGATGATCATATAAGTATAACTGGAGCCTGGTTCATATTGCTAGATTGGACACAGTATGGATTCGTAAGAGAAAAACCATAAGTCCCTTGCATGAATAAGATATTTAAAAGAATTAAAAAGGGAGGGCTTACAATAACGGTGCGAACCACGCCACCACTTGCTCCGTCTCGAGCAATAGCAAGAGACACTGCTTTGACCACAAATTTCTGTATAATAAAGTTCAAAACAATGTTCAGATAAAAAAAGCAAGACACACTTCTTACAGTAACATATAAATATAATATTACTGTCTATACATATTGAGTGAAGATATACTTCATGGTGTTCTATATAAAACAACATTTACTGGCACACATAATGCACTTTTTTCTTTTTTTCTTAAGACAACACCATGTCTTTTTTATCCTACAGCCAAAACTTTATTAGGAAGAAAGAGTGGTCGTAACAGCAACAAATGATTCATTAATCAATATCAAAATTGGTTTCTACAATCATCAACAGTTGAAGTGGTCATTCATAATAAGACATTTTGAGCAGTAACCCCATCTCGAGCTAAAAGAACAGCAGAAGTATTAGCCAATCTGGCTGCATGCATCCAGGTGACATGCATTTAGTCAGATTGGCTAATATGTGAGCATATCTCCAAGGTGGATCAGATCTTCGCAGCACCCAGCTAATAACCGATTTTGAGTCTCTTTCCACAAGTATAGGTCCAGAACATCGACCTTTGATAATCCTTAGGACTTGAATTACCTCAGCATTAGTAAAGTCCATGATACCTATAAGGCCAGTAAAAGAAATCCAGACCTTTCTCATACGCCTATATAACACACACACACACACACACACACACCTTATTCCCACACTTGCATAATTACAGAACGAAATCACAGTAGGAGACAGTCATGCTATATTTTGGTAATAGAATTGCTTTAGGTGACTGTATATAGCAGAAACAAATGTACTGTAACTTGGCCTTAATGATCTCTTAACTTTCTTCTTCTTCAGCTAAGATATAGGAACACAGAATAAACTAACCTCAGCTTCATCTTTGGTCATCCCCTCCTTCCATGCTTCATCAAAGAACCCATACAGATAACTAGATCCAGAACCTGAAAAACAAAAAAATAGTTTGAAGCGTCAACTATCCACTCTCGAAGATGCACAAGGAGTACAACTATGAACATCAGAGTAGGCAAATTCCCATAAAAACACACAATGTGTTAAAATTTGGAAAAAAAAAAGTCCACATGTAAGGCAAAAATGCAAAGGAAACAAATGCATGAGAAGAAGAATGCTTTCATAAAACATAACTCACTAAGAAGTACTTAACATGACTTGAGACCACTCAGTTTAATTTTCAAACAATAAACAGTGTAAATTGATCTAAGTTTAATAATAACAAAAACTTGAAATTTCAGATCATGTACAAACATATCATTTTCAAACAATAAACAGTGTAAATTGATCTAAGTTTAATAATAACAAAAACTTGAAATTTTAGATCATGCTTTGTACAAACATATCACAAAACATTAGAATTTGAAATATTTAAATGAATAAAACATACCTCCAATAGCAAATGGCTGTTGCAATATAGTGCCCCCAAGAGGCACGGAAAATATTTGACCTCCTTCATATTTATCCCATCCGCCCACAATAAGACCAGTCTCTAACATGTTCTGCACCATTTATTAGAGAATGAGAGACTATCAGGAGTCAATTTGTAAAATAAACCTGAGGGTCGACTATGAAAGGCTATGGCATTCTGTGAGAGAACCAGTTGTTGACAACATGCAGTAAAATATCAAAACCAGTAGCTAGCATCCAAACTAAAGAAGCAATAATGAGATTAACCCAAGCATACTCCTTGAAGGAAAGAACAATAGAAGCAATAGATAAAGATACATTCCAAATAAACAAGAACGTTTCAATCTAAAAGTCTGAATTTTCTATAAAGCAAAACACATTTTACAGTATAATCCAAACTGTCAGACACTTCAAGAAGAAGGAAACGTCATACCTTATTGTTGTAGGACAATAGCCGAACTAAGTTTGCAGCCACTTTGACAGTTGCAGGCTGCCCTAGTTGAATACTGCAAGAAAATTCAGTGGGTCAGATTTACCAAGAGCTAATAAAGATACACGCTTGGATGCCAATCTTATCTCGTTCTCTCTTTTTAAATTCATTTGCTGCTTTCTTCAAGCTCCAATCACAACCTAGAACTTTCTGAAGAAACAAATGCTGAAAAGTTCTTTCACTAGAAAGAAAAGAATAACAAGAGGAAGGGGGTTTCCCACTCCTTTTTTTTGTGAAGGCTTTCCAACAACTACAGACAGTGACAAATGGTAAGCTGATCGCGTAGACTGTTTCTGCCTTGGAACATATTTCCACTCTATCGTGCATGATGAAAGATTGCTCTTATTTCACAGAAAATATTGCCTAGCTTCAACAAGAAGGAGATAGTTTGGTAACCATCCATGGGAGAAAGTTAGCTGACTCCCCATCAATCACAATAGCACTTGAGTATATCTGCGCAAACAGTGTTACACCCAAGAGAAAACTCCTAGTTTCAGCCAGATTTGATTCACAATTGCAAGATTATATTATTCTTCTCTACAGTCTCCCAGTAGGTGAGGGAAATCAGTCTCCAAGATTCCCAAAAGGCTGGATCTTTTAGTTGCAAACAGCATACTCAATAACAATTTGCAGAATACCTTTTTATATATCATAAGCCATTTAAACTTGATCACTGAGATGAATGGGAAAGATATATATGAAATTTAATACAAAGTATAAATCAGCTAGCATGAAATCAGAAGACAAATGATTCGGTCTATATTCATACTTGGCTGCATACAAAAATGCATCTTCAGTATGCAAATGAATATACTTTTATGCAATCTAAACAACAGAAAGAGGATTAATAGCAGGTGACAATTGCAATTCCATGTAGTTATCAAAAACAAAAACAAAAGTTTTAAGAGTGCCATGTTCTAACAGTGGGAAGGTAATTGGAAATTTTACAACATGTTCAACCCAATAAGAATAACAGGAAACTATTAGTTGAAATAATGATTTCGTCGGTCATAAAAATTCCTTCAAATACTGCCGCTGAAAAGTGATGTCCAAAAACAATTTTTTTAGTCAAGTAAAAATCGGTTACTATGACAATATAATTCTAGTTAACTGTTGACAGCCACTGATAGCTGATTGCAAGTTGAAATGTTCAACCGAAATGAAAAAAAAAATATCATTTAGGTTCACTTACGTATGCTGATCGAGAAAGTGGCGAACATAATCAGAGACAGTTTGAGAATCAGCTGCCTGCAAAAGCATGTTTCAAACAGCTAATTAACTTGAAACATGTGTCATGCAAAGCTCAGGCCTCTTGTAAACAAGAGTCTTGGAAAAAGATTAGGAGTTTAAGCAAACTACCTAAAGTTAGCTTCCAACTTATACAAATACTATAAATATGATTTATTTAGACAGATATAATCAGTGCAAATTAAGAACTCAAGCTAACACTCAGTAATTTAGCAGCTACTTTAATGGATCCCAGGAAAAAAGAAATATTAATCAGGAAACAAAATAATCATTGGCAAATGACATTATCGATAGTCATTGTCAATTGGCTACCGTTCCAAAACATATCTCCATAGTTCTACGCGAGAAACTACTCTTAAGTTACATCAAATAACAAATTCTGCTTAGTCACAAGCACAACTATTTAAAACATCAGTAGAATATCCAAAGCACTTAATTTTTGCATATACATATAAATAGCATATTCTCTTCATTAGCAGCAGTTGGACCAATATCAGATTCAAACACAATGACAAGGGGATGAAAACATTCATATTGGCTAGAACACATGGATCAACGGGAATTGATGGCATCAATTAGTGTTTGCCAAAATTAAAAGCAAATTATTAAAATTCAAATAAATATTTAGCTGGTAAATCATCTTTGAGCTCCATGTATGCTTGTAAAATAAATGAAGGTTATTTGATCATAACTGAGATTTTTTAACAACCAAGCTGGCAAATCTCCAGGATGAAAAAGTAATTAGAACATTAACAAAAAAAGTGATTTGTGCTAACTTATGACTTTAGACTGTCTCTAATTCAGACAAACATATTTAAAACCCGAAGAAGACACCAAGCTGATCAAGCCTGTCCAAGCTCAACATTATTTGTGCAATATACAGAGGTCCTTTATGAGCAACATAACTCATAATGTTCTCACCTAAAACCTCTATTTAATCTCTGTCCATATTTACAGCAAGCCCGCATTCCTTAAGCAGCTCACCAAGAATTAGGACAAGGCTGCACCAACTCTAAAATGAACAATAAACCAAACGTCCTACAAGAAACACGTACATACCGATCCGGAACGACAAATATAGACGTTATCAGTCAGCTCCGTGATTTTGTCCGACGCTCTATTAGCAACATACAACCCTAGCACCATATAAATACAATAGTCAGTACCGGTACCAAAGAGTAAGCTAGATGTGTCCACGGGAAAGAAAACCCGTCCAAATGAAATATACAAAGGGACCGTGGAAAGAAAACCCGTCCAAATGAAACATACAATGGGACCGTGGAAAATAGAGTGGTTAAGGAAGATGACATGTTTAATGAGTGAAAGTCACCTGTACTGGTTCTCGAATCAGCTCCAAGGACAACACCGCCGTCGTAAGTAACGCCGATGATGGTCGTTCCCATCGAATGGGGCGCGTTTAGATTCAGATCCATGTTCGCTTCCGGTGGATTGGTGAGACAGCCTTCGCGAGTCGACGAAATAAACCCTAGTGCGCACGGGTGAGACAGCCTTCGCTTCCGGTGGATGGGTGAGACAGCCTTCGCTTCCGGTGGACTGGTGAGACAGCCTTCGCTTCGGTGGACGGGTGAGAGAGCCTTCGCTTCTGGTGGACGGTTGAGACAGCCTTCGAGTCGACGAAAACCCTTGCTAAGGCGCTTAGCTGATATACATATCGATACGTATCGGCCGATAAATACCGATACGTATCTGTTTCCATAATAAACGAAACATAAAACGGGGGTAGTTTCAGACGCCCGTTTCCTTTATGGCCTTTCTTTGCTAACTTAGGCGATAAGACACTAAACCTAAGATACGGATTTGAAGATATTGATCTAAAAATAAAAAATATATAAATTAAATAAGGGATTTGAATATATTGATCTAAAAATAAAAAATATATAAATTAAATAAGGGATTTGAAGATACTAATATGGAAATAAAAATTATAGAAATTAAAATAATACAGAAATCAACTTTGTTACTTCTTTTTCTCTTGTTTTTTATTCAGTCCTCAAACAAAAAAATTTAGTTCATCTTGTTATTTCAGTTTTTTTTTTTTTAAAATAGCCTTATGGCTAAGTGGCCATCACGCTTTCTCTCTGTACAACATTGATGTTTATTCCATCACGCTTTATTTTTCTTATGTTTGATAATCCTCAAGTTTTATTGGATAAAAATTGGTTATTGCAATTTTATAAATTTTAGCAATATAAACTTAATTGTGTTGACCGAATTGGTTAAGATTGGATAAAAGCATTTTGGGTCAAAATCGTTAAAGTCTCAATTTTTTTTCTTCAATTAATCTCAAAGTATATTTTTGTGGTATTTATGATATTGTAAGCATGCTACAAAAGATCAAGTTGCGAGTGAAATTGACAGTTGGTAATGTTTCAGTATTTTTTTTTAAATACTTGAATAAATAAGAATATTATGTTTTCATATTAATATTATTAATGAATAATTATATTTTTCATATTTTAATAAGTTTGCCTAAAGTATTCATGCTTATTATATGTGTTTCTTAGAGTATCCAGGATACATATCCGTATCCTCGATAGGTATCCATATCCTTAAGGGGCGCTTTTGCGTATCTCTGATAATGTAAACCTTGCGCAAAAGGCAAGCGTAACTTACAATACCCGATACCCGATTACCCGCTACGACAATGATCCCGATTACTGTTTATTCACTGCGAAAATGACGCCTCGATTGCCTGATTATTTGAAGCGCCAATGTTGCCCGTTTACCCTATTATTCGCGGCCCAGATGGTGCCCGATTACCCAATTATTTGCGGCGCAAAAGGCGCTTGATTAACCAATTATTCCTTGCGTCAATGATGCTCAATTACCTGATTACTCGAATGCATTAATAAAACCCGATCACCTGATTATTCGTTATGCCAATGACGCCCAATCACCTTATTCTTCGTTGTACCAATGATGTCAAATCACCCAACGACCGATTACCCGATTATTGGTTGCACCAATGACGCCTAATTACTCGATTGGAATGAAAAAAATCTTGATAATTCCTTCAAAAAATTCTACTTAAGGGGGCTTAGTCAATATTTACAGCAAGCCCGCATTCCTTAAGCAGCTCGCCAAGAATTAGGACAAGGTTATTATAAAATTTAACCCCCCAATTCAAGATATGAGGCATATATCACACCTCTAGCAAATAATGAATAGATCATCCAGATGTAACAAAGCAAGAGCACTGCACCAACTCTAAAATGAACAATAAACCAAACGTCCTACAAGAAACACATACATACCGATCCGGAACGACAAATATAGACATTATCAGTCAACTCTATGATTTTTTCCAACGCTCTATTACAACCCTAGCACCATATAAATACAAAAGTCAGTATCGGTACCAAAGAGTAAGCTAGATGTGTCCACGGGAAAGAAAACCCGTCCAAATGAAACATGAACAATGGGACCATGGAAAATAGAGTGGTAAAGGAAGATGGCATGTTTAATGAGTTGAAATCACCTGTATTGGTTCTGGAATCAGCTCCAAGGACAACACCGCCGTCGTAAGTAACGCCAATGATGGTTGTTCCCATCGAATGGGGCGCATTTAAATTCAGATCCATTTCACTTCCGGCGGACGGGTGAGACAACAACCTTCGCTTCCGTGACGGGTGGGACAGCCTTCGCTTTTGGTGGACAGGTGAGACAGCTTCGCAAGTCAACGAAATAAACCCTAGGGCGCTTAGCTGATACTCATCGACCAGGCAGAACGCACATCGGCACTGGGCAAGCGCAACCTACAATACCTGATACCCGATTACCTGCTGCGACAATGACCCCGATTACTCGTTTATTCGCTGCGAACATGACACTTCGATTACCGATTATTTGAGGTGCCAATGTTGCCCGATTACCCGATTATTCGTGATGCAAATGGTGCCCGATTACCCAATTATTTATGGCGCCAAACGCGCTCGATTAACCGATTATTCTTTGCGTCAATGATGCCCAATTACCTGATTACCCGACTGCATCAATGAAACCCGATCACCTGATTATTTGTTATGCCAATGACGCCCAATCACCTTATTATTCGTTGTGCCAATGATGTCAGATCACAGATTATGTTGTTGCAATGACGACCAATTACCCGATCATTGGTTGCGCCAATGACGCCCGAGTACCCGATTGGAATGAAAAAAATCTTCATAATCTTTCTTGAAAAAATTCTACTTGAAACTAGACATCAAAGTCACTTAAAATCCCACTTTCTTCGTTTTATAGTCTTTTCCCAACCCTTGAAACTATCATTTCTCCTTAAAATTAGGAGAGAAATCGAAGTCACCCTTGACGTGTAAATTGGGAGGATCTCTGAGAATTTCGTGTCTCGCCCCAACAGGTGGTATTTTGAATTCTCTCCAATTCTCTCTCCCGAAAGAGTGCTTCCTGTGAGAAAAGCCTAGCGCGAGATTGAAATCAGGGACCTGGAGATGCCAAAAAGCTTGAACACATCTAGACAGTAGAATTGCACCTGAACCCTAAAGTCGGGGACCGGATGCCCTGGAGTTCAACCTGCGAGAGGTTTGCGAACAGCGTCTCCGACTCGCTCAAGCTCCCACTCTGCCAGCACTCCTCTCCTTCTTCTGCCTTTCCCTCTCTTCTCCGGCCATTCCCTCAATTTTCCATCCATTTCCTCTCCTTGACTTGTTTAGTTCACGGAAAAGCAGAAATTTCTTCTTCTCCCCCTCCATCTGTTCATCGGGTGCGGCAGCAGATGAATTTGGTTTCTCTCTCTTATGGGTTTCCTTCTCTTCTACCTACGTGCTCTCCTGTTAATTAATCTGCGCGATTAATGTTGTGTTGCTTCTCTGACAAAAGCCAGCAATCTGAATCCTCCTGGACCAAGAAACAATGTTGTATAATTTAAAAAGGAAATAAGTAAGACTTGACGCCCTCGATTAAGTTCTTTAGTTAACTATAAAAATAAAATTTGAAGGGATGCACAAGGTAATTTACTAGTACCAGCAATCAACAATATTTCACGTAAGATTTTGTCATACAGTGAAACTAATTTCATTTTTTTTAAAAGAGCAATTTTTATACTTATAATTTTACTTAATTTAATAATTAAAATATTTTTATATCTCTTTTTTAATAATAACAGAAATTGATTAAATTAGTTTTTATATACCAATATCTCCCAAATTCTCAATGTCCTAAACTAACAAAATAATTGAAATTCTCAATGTTTACGACTAATAAGAAAAACTTTTCTTAGATATTATATTTTTAGGGACTTTAATGTCTAAGAAAATGAATTCCCCTTCAACATTAAATTCTCAATGCACTAACCGCCCCTTTCCTAGTTAGCTTATATGAATGTGTTTGTGTTTTATACGAGTCAGCTTCATTAATTCATATTGTAATTCTTTTTACTATAAAATAAGAGAAGGCTTTTGAGGGTTTAGTTGGAGGTTTTTGTACCTTAGTTAACAGCTTTGAGGTGTTTCTTTAATGTGAAAATTTTCAGAGCAACAATTCATTGTATTATGACAATCCCTGTCTTCTTTAGCCTAGTACGAAGGAAACTAGGCGGCATAGTCGATTGATGAAGTTGCTAGTGAGAGTTCTAGGCGGTTTGAACTATAGGGTCCCAGCCTGGATCATCTCTTAATATGGTTTGATGTCGGAAAGGTCTATTTTTTGGAGGACTAAGGCTAAGGGGTATATACTAAGGAAGAGAGGACAATGATCAGGTCTAATTCTAGGTAATTAGTGAGAGAAAAGCAGGGTTAGATGCAGAATCATCTATCATTTACTAGTGTTCTATCCAATTGATATGCCAAGTAGGTCTAACAGGAATACATAAACCAAACCCACGATATGTAAATTAAACTTCAAAACAACATTCAATTATGTGCATGTGTGCCTTACCAAACTGAACATTTTTTCATATATGATTTTGTGTTCGATATTTTTTTTTTTTGATAAAAAAAACATAATTTGCTTCTTTGTGTAATCCATCTGAGGGTGACTCAGTGGAACGGAGAGATCAGCTTAGGAAATATTCATTCCCTCGGGGCTGACATTATCAAAAAGACAAAGGGTGCCCAACAACTCTTTCTTCGTGAAAGTCATATAATATCTAACACAGTGAAATTATTCAAATGTTCTCTTTCTTCGTCGTTATATAAACGATGAAGGCTTTCATCTTTACAATCCGTATCTGTTAGCACCACGCATGATGAAGGGGTGTTCAGCTTCCGCCATGATCAACGGCCCTGCGATGGATTTGAAGAAATTTTGGCATGCTATAAAGGGATTGTTCCTCATGTGAAGCTTTCCGGTCAGTTGTCCATGGTCTTCTTTTCAAATTCTTGTTGCCGTTTGCTAAAAACCAGTCTGATTTGGTTTTGCAAGTTAAAACTCGTTCTCTAGTTCTCCATTGATAACATGAAAGACTATATTGTTGGGTAACAAAAAATTATATTTTCAGGCGTCAATTCTGATTGAAATTGCTGTTTTTAAGAATTCAGTGTTGCTTGTTTGTTGGTTAGTAGTTAATTCCTACGAAGATCCGTCTTACCGAACATTATCAAATTGAGGAGATGAAGACTTACCCGACCACTCCTCTCGCAGCTTTGGCTTGTCATACTTAGTGCCCATTCAAAATTCTAAAGCAGAGATGAATTTGGTGTGTTGGGAACCATAACCCCTTAATGATCATTAGGGTACCCATTATCCCCTTGATGGGCCAATATGTATCCATAAAGCCCATATCGATTTATGACAAATTGGATCACTTAATATGATCAATACAATTAATGAGTGATGTCCATATGAAATACGAATTTCGAACAATCTCCCATCGAAATTACATGCATTTCAAATTCTCGTGATCTCAAAAATGTCTATTTTGACCAAGCTGGTCGGACTAAACCTCAATGATCCTTCTTTAGTCTTTAATGAGATCAATCAAAAATTTCCAATCCTTCTTTAAATGAGATCAATTCAAATATTGCATTGCATATACAAGTTCAAAATGTAATCATAAATCATGAACTTTATTCTGCAGATAATCAAATATTACAATGTTTAAAATATTACATAGAACAAAAAATTACTCCCACTAAAACCAAGGTATAATTCATAATGAATAACTTTATGTATGAGCATAGATGCTCATGAAACCTTGCCAGTTAAAACTCATAGTGGACAAGCAGTATAGAGCTTGTCCCTATATGTCTATAGAAATCAGTTTTTTGAACTCTCTTTCCTTAATAACTAGAAACTTGAGGTCGATGAACTTCGACTTCGTTGAGCTCTGGTGTCGTTGAATAATCATCGCTTTCGAGTTATTGTCACAATAAATTTTCAATGGTCTTCAATATCTTACTACGCGGTGAAATTTGTGACAAGGTTTCGCACCCATATCCCATGATTTGATGCCTCAAACAAGCAATGAACTCTGCAGCCATGGTCGAAGAAGCTATAAGAGTCTGTTTAGCGCACTTCGAAGAGATAGCTCCTCCGCCAACATATAGATGTAACCTCTGAAGTGGAGCGCCTGCTGTCTCGGTCAGTTGTCCATGGTCTTCTTTTCAAATTCTTGTTGCCGTTTGCTTAAAACCAGTCTGATTTGGTTTTGCAAGTTAAAACTCGTTCTCTAGTTCTCCATTGATAACATGAAAGACTATATTGTTGGGTAACAAAAATTATATTTTCAGGCGTCAATTCTGATTGAAATTGCTGTTTTTAAGAATTCAGTGTTGCTTGTTTGTTGGTTAGTAGTTAATTCTTTTGGTCTTCTGGGTTGAAAGGGCCAGCTTCCTTTGGCCCCATTATTAAGGCGGCAACAAACATTGTTGAGGAAAGCGGTGATTATAGCAGATGGGCAGGTGAATATATAGCCACAGATTTCTTCTTCTTGCTTCCAATAAATTCTGCAAATTTCTAGTAAATTTTTTCCTGTAAAAGGTTACAAGAAGCAGTGATACAGAAGAAGGTCATCTAAGCAAGTAGGAACAAGACACAATAAATTCAACCGTATCTGCTAGGTAATAAAATTTTCCCTGAAATGTTCTGTGGCTTCTGATGTATTTGATATAATAGGTTGTCTAGTTCTTTAGGTATTTGTTCCATTGATGCTTATAGATGCTTCAAGAACTGAAACCACAGAGCTTGTTTGCACGGCCAGTTCTTATGCGTTATCGATTGTGCTGGTGGGGGTTGGAGATGGTCCATGGGAAGACATGCAGAAGTTTGATGATAAAATTCCTCAACGAGACTTTGATGTCTTTCAGGTATAATGATGCGCTTATATCCATAAGTAACTCTTCTTGTGCTTTTGGCTTAATAAAACCTCCTTTTCTAATATTTAGTTCCTTTTTGTCTTCAAATATATATGGGCTCGCATGTGTGTGTGTAGAGAGAGAGGGAGAGATCTCGAAAGTATTCATTTTTTCTTTGCTTGTATGTAGGTTGTGAGGATAAACATGTAAATGATCTTGCAAATGCAGTGAGGATAATTCTTTCAAATTCAAAGATGGATCCTGAGCAACCTTTTTCCTTTCAAGAAAGTGTAAACCAGTTCTTGGCTTTTTAGTCGCAGCTGCTACTCTGTTTGTTGACTCCTAACAAATATTTTTGCCGATTGTATTACCATAATTGGGAAGCCGCATGAGGGCTATTCAGGACACCCATTTTGATGGGTCACCCCTTGATAAAGTAAAGAGTTGTGATATGCGTACTGTGACTTTTTACCTTGAGTTTTATTACAGTATGACGTGGCATCCTCATTGGTAGTCCAAGTAAGAAATAAAATAGGAACTATCTACCTATTCTATAGGGAAGTCTAAACCCTAGACCTTATCTGGAATGCCAACTAGGCTGCTAGGAGGACTGTCACATCAAGATGTAAAACCTCATAGTAAAATGTCAAAGTACTGATATCATTTTTTTGAAGTAAATATCCAGATTCAATAGGTATGGATAACGAGTTGTGAGAGTAGGCAGTGGACAAAGGAGAGCATGAGAAGAAAGATGCCAAGATGGTTTTCAAAAAATTATATTGAAGGCCTAAAGGATGCCCAGATGACTTCCAAAAATTATATTCAAGAACTGAAACTGTTGTATATAGGTAAATGCATTGTTGGTAGGTGCAATGCTCAGGTTATGTTGGCGTTGGTGTCAACTTCTCATCTTCTTTGCTTGCCATCTATCACTCAAACATGCAGCAAATGGTGTGTAACTGACCATGATCAATTGTACCCTCCTCGAAAACTTCAGACAAGGTATTGGCAGCACTTCTAAATAAAGCTCCTATTGCATCTTTGAGACCATGAAGATATTCTTCAACCCTTTTGGTCTATCCTATACCTTTGATCCCATATGCCCATTGAAACGTGAATCTTTGAAGTTTCATTCTATTATAGGTTAATGATTTGTGGGTGGTAACTTGGAACCAGTAAAGGAAGATATTTTTTTTTTTTTTGAGTTCAGCTGAGAAGAGATTGGGCAACTGATTTTATTAAAACCAAAATCATAAATTAGTCTTTTTGTAAGACTTCTATTTGTTTGTTTTGCTTAAAATAATACCATTAATACCTCTAGCTAACTACAAAATAATAGTAAAATGTAATAAAAATCTAAAAATGAAAAGTTGGCGATATACAAGTTTTTCTCCTTTGGGTACACTTCCATCATCGTTGTCAGTAACAAAAGATCCTTCTCCCTGCCATATGAGTTATGGTCTAGAATAATGCTAGGTGAACTAGGCGTGTTCAGGCATGCAACAACACACTCTCATGAAATAAAATAATGTACTTCAGTTATGGTGCATGCAAAATATTATTTTATTCTATGTGAGTTTGTATGTGCATGACTCTGGCACACTTTGTGTTCACCTATCATTATTTTATGGTCTAATAGTCTCATTATTTGGTTTCTAAATATACGCTTTATCTTTGGCAGGGAGTGGAAGGAAAGAAGCCAAGTTAGCCCACAAACAATTTTGAGCTCAATTAGGTTAACTTGATTTGGGTTAAAAAAGTTTGAATCAGGTATAGATTGTTTAGTTAGTCTGTGGGCCAATGAGGTGGACACTTTATATTATTGGTAATAAAATATTTTAAAATATTTTATATATTATTACCCTTGATAAATGATAATTTTTTAAAATGTTTGAAATAATTATTAGAAATAAATTAAAATAATAACTTAGGATGTATTTTTTTCTTAAAAAAATTAGTTTTATTTTTTACTCACTTTAATTCAATGTTGTACTAAATCGTAGTCTAAACAAAAAGAATCTAGTTGATTTTGTTGGGTTTGAATACTACTTGAAATCTCAATATATACTATATAAAGTTTGGTCCGAGTTCTACCCGACTAGCTAAAGTTAAAAAATACCGATTCCCATTAATGAGCAAGAATCTCCTCTATGCTCATTTGTATGTGGAACTAATCTCTGATACCAACTAATAACAAATCAATTCCTCCCACGTAATTGGAAAATACAATCCCTAGATCGGATTGGTCCTTCGTAAATCCCAGTAGACTCGGCGAGGCGTTAGACTCGGACGAGTCGTAACACGACCGATATGCGTGACCCCGCCGACTCGCCCCAGACGATCCGACAATCATTGTTTTTAGACTCGTGAGAGCAAAATCTCCCAATTTTAATCGACTTGCGGAAGGCTTCAGGCTTCGGCTGGTCGACACGCAATCTCGTCTTCCGTCGACTCTCTCGTCTCTCCTGGCGAGGCTCTCCTCTTCGACAACCTAGCTAGGGTTATCTGAATTCACAGAAGCGCGATTCAGCCGTTTGCGCTTGAGAGGAAATCATGGTGGCGCACGGCGTCCCCGGAATTAAACACCCCTTGGAGGTCGTGGAAACTGTTCTGGAGGTCGCCGATTTGGCATGGAACGCCGTTGAGCACCACCGTAAAGCCGCAGGCGAGTCGAGACACTTGCCGGATACCGAGGATGTCGATTGCTTGAAGTCGGAAAATTTTCGGCTGCGTGCTCTCTTGGAGGAGAACCTCTATCTGCTTCAAGAACTCTCTGGATCACCTGCTCTTGCGAATAATTGCCCTCCAGATGTACGTAGAGTTCGATAATATGAAATCTGTATTTTTGTGCTTTCGGCCGTTATTATTGCAGAATGTGTGCTTGGTCAATTGAAATTTTGATCTACCTAGAGTTTGAGAACTGCAAATTTAATCGTAACGTAGGGGAAGACAGATGACTGGTAAAACTAGTTTTTTAGTCATGATGCTTGAGTTAATTATATGCATTATGCACGAAGAGACTTGTTTTGTAAAATTGCAAATTTAGTGGATAAATTCTTGTTGTATCGCTACACCTGGCTATGGTCATACCCAAAAGCTTCATCAAACCTGAAGCTGCTATTTGGATTCTCAGAATATAGTTAATAGTTCAACTAAATCAGAAGAAACTTGATAAACTCGATGCTGAACTAACTATTGCAGCAGGAGTGATAGCCGAACTTGGTTCCTTGGCACTTTTTTGTCGTTTGGCCGGTTGCTTACAGATCTAAATACTAAGATAAGGAACTGATAAATTTCAACTCAATAAAACGTCAGCTGAAACCTGTAAAACTGTATAAACTACTTTAAGAAATTAAGCCTGCTGATATAATTTACGTTGCTTCTTGTGTCTGGATACACTAATATCTGTCTCTATTCCCATTATATCCTGAAAATTTGGTGGAGGTTAAGAAATTAAGCCTGCTCATATGAAAAGCCAAAAATCTCCTCGACTATAGGTATTATAGGTTATGGAAATTCTATCTGAATCTATTTTGCTTTTGCAGCTTTATTCTCGTCTTGAAGCTGTGGTAGATTCCTCAAAGTTCTTGGGTCAACTAGAACATCACGCTTCAACAATCACCCCGAACAACAACTTCCCTTTCTCAAAAGCGACAGGTTTTCTGTCTTCCACATCTTTACTATCAGTTTTTTAAATGCTTCTGTGCTCTTAGATATGCTTGCATGGTGTTGTGAGGTGCCTTTGGGGTCTTTCTTTGAGAAGTAAAAGTATTATCCAAAACAATAGTGAATACTTCCTGAAGTGGGAAAAAGAAAATTATAGTGTTGCAATGTGCCTTGGAATTGGACCATGGGTATTGAGTAATGTGCTGGTTTCTCTAACCATAGCAAGCTTAAATGCAAGGCCATTCACCAAAAGGTTATGAAGCTAAAGAACAGATCAAAACAATCAAAACAGCTGCAGACAACTTTTTAAATAGTTGAATTCCACTTAGCAAAGATCTTTGTTAGCTTTATCCCACTGTATAGAACCTTGAGGACATGGCATGTCTAAGAAAGTAAAATATGTTTAATTTCTATATCAATCCACAAGAGTCGGCTACACCAGGACTCTGTTCAAACTTCTGCAAGATTTGGTTTAAAATGAACTCGAGATGGAAGGATCCACAATACAGTAATAAAGACATTTATGAAAGAGATTTCTGTGAAGTTCTCCAACTCTGTGAACACTGGGAATTTCTTTGAACCTGTCGATGAGGCTGAGCCATGAGAGGGCAGTGAAGCAGATTTTCAAGAAAGCTCCTTATGCTACATTTTTTTACCAGAAGTAATCCACTTGTTCCTTTTCTCTCTAAGTATTCCATGGAACCAGTCGACAATTGGTATGCCACATAATTATACCACGGCTTGGCAAGGGCATGTTAATGATCTAGCTATTAATTCCTTGAATGAAACAGGTCGACACCAGCTGGTACCAAACCTTGCCCTAATCTTATGAGCAAGAAGTCCTCCAAAACTTGCAAATGTCATCTTGTTTTACTTCCTCATAGTTGTGACAATCATCTTGTTCTACTTCCTCTTAGTTGTGACAATCTTCTGGGGTTTTTAGTTTCAGTAATGATTTCTTTTGGTGGTTAGATGTGGTAGATAAGAAGCAGTATGTAGAGTTTATTTATTTATTTATTTATTTATTTTTATTTTGGCTGTATGTAGAGTTCAACTGGAGTAAGAAACACAAAGAGAATGGGAGAAGGATCAGTCAGCAGGATTCATATTTGTTTTTTTTTTTGAAGAAGTGTTACTTTTATTAATGAGAAAAGAGTAGTACAGTACACCAGTACTAGTGCAGATTAGGGACTAAGCCCTCTGTGGGTGCTGTGAAAGCCTAATATGTTGCACACATTCAAGTACAGAACTAGAGATTACAGTAGTCTCCCTTTGGACTCCTCATTCGCCAACTTATCTGCCACGTGATTAGCTGAGTGCTGTACATGGACCCAAGCAATTCTCCATTCTTTGTTAAGTCATGCACCTCATAAAAAATGGATCTCAATTCCCAAGAGACTACCTTTTTTACCTGCCCATCCGATAACCAATTTATAGCCAAGAAGGATTCGTATTTATCTGTGAAATCATTATATCTGCAACAGTTGTGGACTTACGTGTCACGTGTTCAGCCAATAAAGAAAATTTCCAGAGAAGAGAAAAGGGCAACAGAACTCCATAACCTGACAAGGCTGTTACTGTGAAGGGCATGAGAGTTTTTCAGAACCCCCATATATTTTGTCTAAATATGTTGGCATGTGAATGATTCCAAAGAAAATGTAGTTTGTACCTGACTCCGTGTGACTAGAAGATGTGATGTGCATTTAGTCAATTGTAATCTGTTGTTGACAAAGCACTTATCTTGACCAATGTCTACAACTTGCTACTCATCCATAACTCATCTTTATTTCGCTCTTTGACTACCATGAAGCGGAACTATTATTATCTTTCCCTACTAAAAGACCCATCAGAAGACTCATTACCATAAAGAGATTGTACAAAAAGCTGAAGTTTAGTATGGATTTGGAAGACACATGGAGATCCAGAGAAATAGTGGATTATCCTAAAGTGAGGTAAAGCTGTCCAAGATAGGACTTTCTGCTTGGCAACAATAGAGTGACAACTCTCTTCATGCATATTTCTTGAGAAAAGGCATGATGATTTTAAAAGTCTAAGGAAAAAAACACTTTCAAGAATCCTTAGGGGCATGGGTGTCTCTCTAGGGGCAAAAAACTTGAGCATAGCTCAGTGGTCACATGGGGGGTCTGTAATGGGATGTGTTGGGTTCAAGTCTCCTTAGGGCCATGGGACTTGGATTAAAAAACACTTTCAAAATAAAGTCGAAGGCAAAATTAGAAAGCTAGTTACAATTGGGGTTCTCTTACAACAAGATATTCCAGTGAGACCCTCTCTTTAACTAGTGAGAAATCTAGAACATTAGCTGATTTGGGTACATGAGTCAAAGAACGAACAAACACAATTTATAGGTACATGAAAAATTTCATTAGAAGTGCACCAATGCCGCCAGAGGGGGAAGTTTGCTGCTTTATACGCCATCCATTATAATGCCAAAGAACTTGAATCTCTGCAATGTTGGTGAGTGGTCAAAGTGAGTTGCATAATTTTCCATTCCGGAACAAACCCTCAAAGCAAGCAAAATGAGTATACATCTCTTGGATGTTGTCTTGGATGATGACAATGATCTCTGGAGTTTCTGGCTAGTGGATCAAACTGTTTAGAAATAGTTGGCAATCAAATAGTGTTATTTTCTGTTGCCTCTGCCACGTGGTTAGTCCTCTAGTAGCTGATGAAATTGTCTTCTTTGACCCACACTTTGCATGTTGGGTCTGTTCTTATATAGAAGGATCATTGATGTACTAATATTTTTTTATTTTGAAGAAAGTGCTTTTTTTAATCCAATTCTCATACTCGAGGAGACTCGAACCCAATACCTCCTATGACAACCCTCTGTGTGACCACTGAGCTATGCTCAAGTTCAGTGATGTACTAATACGGATCTCTTGTAGTGAGAGGACCCTTTATAAACTTGCCAAAAACCATAATGGCAACTCTGAGGAGTTTAATTATCTTTAAAACTTCAGTGTATAAGTCAGGTTGTAGAATCTCTGTTCTGATTCTTTTCTACCTTTATGTAGAAGGATAAATGGACAACAACGCGAAGATAATTGAGAGAGCTACGTAGGAGCTGACCAAGGGCTGTGTAGGTACAGCCAGAACCAGGGAAGAATTTCCAGTGTTAGGAAGAGAAGTGGAGATATAACAGGATACAGAAAACTTATCAAGATATTGCAGCAAAGCATAAATTAAGGTTTTCGGGCTGCAAACATTCTACTAATTGTTGTATGCAAAGAAGCAACCCTGAAGGCAGATTGAAGGGAGACTCCGCTCTTGTAATTAGTCGGGACAGCAAATCTTCATCCTCTCCCTGGATACTACAGCGTATCTTTAATGAGTTCTCAGATCTTTTTTCTGATTGTTCCATATCCTGGTCTATTGTTCCAAGATCTGCCAACTCTGGCAGATATTCTTGCTAAGAAAGAGTCCATGAAGCCAAGCTTGTATTTGGGTACTCTGTGTCCCTATAATTCTTTATTCTTCTCTTGCCCTTTTTTGGTGTATGCTTTTTCTTCAAACAAAAAAATATCACATTTTCACAAAAAAAAAAAAAAATTTAGACAGTATTCGGATGCTTCCCCAAACAATGTGAGTTCTCTATTCTGCAAGGGGGCAGGGGATGTTGATTGGACCAAGAAGTGATTATTAAGGAAAATTCCTGGCTTGTTTGGGTTAAAAAAAAAAAAAACCTACAAAACAGGCAAGTGAAAGTTTTTCAATGACTGAAATTATCATCTAGGCTCCTCTTTTATCTGTTTGAAGTGGCTTCATTCTTCATGGGAGGTTTGTGGGAACAGAAAAGGTGAGGCAGAAGAAACAGGGACTGACAGAATTATGGTGATAGAGTCAAGCTTAGCTTAGCTCAACTCTCTTTAGTATTTATAAAATCACGGTTTATTAAAATTATACAAATGCCCCTGATCGCAAATGGTTCTTTTAAACAAATAATGTAAAGCTGTCAGGTAAGTAATATAAAATGTTATTCTATTTATGCTTATTGTGCCTTCTTTGTGTTTTTTTTATGATAAAAAAATGTCTCTTGTGCTTAAAAGTAATAGAAACTTCTGGAAATGGTAATCTATCTCAGAGTACCAGCATTTCTGAATACCTCTTTGATTTGGTTATGACAGGGACTGATCTCAATTTAGTTGAAGTTTTAGTCAATGCTGATCAAGATAAACCTAGTTTGTGGGTGTGGGTCACTCACGAAATGGTTCCCTCTAGAACTGAAGAGCTGAGTGGAATTGACGATGATAGCTATGTGATTGTTGATACGGATCAAGTGGTTGATGGGATTGCTAATTTTGTAGCCAGATGCATCGTCTCTAACCCCAAAGCACAGGTATTGTCATTTAGTTTCTTACTTTAATCTCTACCATTTACGTTTTAAAAAGGTTTATTTGTTGATTTGAACAGCACTTTTATCATAGTGATCTATTTTATCGATGGATCTAATTATGTGTTCATTTGAACGTGCAGAAATTGTCACCAGAGGAGCTGCATGAAGGTAATTTTTTTCTTATAAGCTCTCTTTCTGAGGTGAAGTTTTTTCTTGAGCAATTATACCGTGTTTCAGTTTGCATATCAGAAAGTATATCATTTTTTACCAAAGTACTTAAAATTCCAAGTAAAATGGTACTATTCACCCGATTTTCAAGAATAAGCCACACAAGGGTTTTAGATATTACATGTTATGGAGTTTTTGCACACTAAGTTATGTGAAACCTATAAGCCTATCCTGAAACCCATTTGTGCAACCCAGCTGTAATTGATAGATTAGTTGTCCATATTTATTTGGCAGCAATCATCATGTTTTATAGTAGTTGTTGCCAAATTGGTGTTATTTATCATTTAGGTTGCTGTGTTAGATTGATAGGTGCGCTGCAAAGTGCAGCTATAGGGATCAAGCATGTCATAATGATGTTTATTATTTTAGGTGAATAAACAAATTAGATATTTTGAGAATAATATACATCTTTTAATTTGGTGAACATATCAATGGATAACCCAAGCAGGTAAGGAGCTATACTTTAGCTAAGGTAGAACGGGGGTTAACTTTAGCGTGTTTTTTTTTTTAAGAAAAGGAAAGGATTGACATGGGCAGGTTGCTAGCTGTATACCAGCCAAGCTGAGTCAATTTTGTAATCAGCTGCATTGGGTTGGCTAGAATGGGTGCACCTAATACCCAAATATGGTAACGCATGTATGTACTGACTTGTAAGTTTTCAATTTGTTTACTACTGATAGATCAATGCTTAATTTTAACAATTGTATTTTAATGTTAAGTTGAAAGTTTTGCTTTTACTACAGGCTTCTTTCTCTGCTCATTTTCCTTAACTAAGCTGTGGCCTGTTTGTTTGTAATGTGATCTCAGTTTTTTGAAATTAGAAGTAATTAACTTATCTACCCTGAACAGCTGTTTCTAATGCCGTGGGTGGCCTGAGCAAGTGGGAGAGATTTGAAAAACTATGGCATGCTGGGAAGATTATTTATGCCTTGTCAACATGGGGGCTTGCTTTGGCTGGGTGAGTCTTTTCTTGAGAAAGTTGTTAGTTCACAAAAAAAGCTCTACTCGTATGAAGCCTTCTTCCAGCAAACACGTGCTATTGTAATATTCTTAAAATAACCCGATGTTGAAATGCTTAGTATGAGCTTAGTGGCTAAGGTTACTCTTGGTACATTCAAAAAGGCACCTATTAACTTCAGTGAGCTGAGATCCAGCATAAATAGGGATGAAATGTGAAGAAAATATATGAACTGGTAATTCACTACTAAAACGTGTTGCTGACCTTTCAGGTTATATCGTCATCGTGCTGTCTTAAAAGCTGCAGCTAAAGGGATTGGAGCAACAGGCAAAGTTGTACTGAAGGCTCTCTGAGTATTTATTCTAACCCTTCTTGATCAATGGAAGTTGCATCACTGTAAATATTGTTCTTATTTGTTTAAAACATTTGTACAGTAACTACAACGTGCTTGTTCAGTAAATTCTAGAAGTATCTCCTGTATTTGCTGATAGTGCAGAATTGCATGAATCAGTTGTATGCATCTGAAGCATGTTGTTTGATTTGTTGAAAGAAGCTTCAACATGTCAACTGTCCGATTATCAGCTGTGTTGCATCTCTACTTGGACGACTCTGAACTGTGAAGCTGGCGGTACGAAGTCTAAGCTTTCCCTGAATCTCGACCGCTTTTCTTTCTTTCATGTTCCGTTGAACAGGTCCCAGTTTTTTGCATGTGACCCAGCCAACTTTTAATGTCGAACGCCGGTAGATATAAACAAAATCCTCAAAACTAAAGTTTAAATTTGTCAATATCACTTGAGAAGAAGTATTCATGAGGAAAATATTTGAGCAAATAAAGTGACAATTAGACAAGTTGTTCGAAGGAGTGCGTTGGACTTCCCATACGGCTTTGGGAAGTACCAGGCACATTGGCCGGTTTGCTCTTCCCGTATGAGATGTATTAAGAACTTAAAAACCTCATATGTATTGGTGGTACACAATGGGTTGACACCTTTGTTTCGTTTTAAGTGTAATTAGCATGGTTTTCTGATCCTGTACTCGGGACCTGAAGCACGTTCTGCAAAATCCCAGTCTATCAGCCAAGTGAGGCTAGGTCAGTACCCAACCTTAATCAGACTCGGCCTAAAAAGACTAGGGATACATAAACTTTGTAGCCTTGAACGGTGGTAACCTTACAAAAGTTTTTCACATGAAACAAAAATCTGAATTCACTCTTTCATTGGTTTTAACATTTTCTGTACTACTTAATTCCAACAAATATGGTAACCATATAATTGAGTTCTCATCGGAAAGGGAACTTGAAGCTCTTCCAAAATTTGTGATACGTACCATAGAGTACTAGTGGCAGAGGCCGCAAAATTTGAGGATCATTCAGGGACCCAAAATTGAGTCATCACCGGCCATTTTTGCTAGATTTTAAAATGTAAATGTTTTCGGATTTTGATCGAAGTAATTATTTGATGGCTATTCATACAAAAATGGAATCAAAGAAAGGGGAAAAAGCCCAAAAATGGAGTGCCAACTTGTAGGTATTTCATTATAGACAGGACGCCAAAACCACGTCTCTAGAAGCCCTTTCGAACAAGGCACAAACAAAGGCATACATTCAGGCACAAAATTGAAGCTAAATCAGTGTTCCAGCCAATTAACCATGGATAGTTTCGGAGTAGGGGTGTTGATGTGTTGGGTTTAGAGTCTTCAAACATAACCAAACAAGACCCAAAGCAATATAAGAAAACACATTGGGCAATGATTAGCAGCTAAATAAGATAATAAATACCTAATAAGCTTAATAGGTACCTACACCATTAAAATGTTACTATAACTTTCAGTCTATACTTTTTTTTTTCGTATTCTCTTATTATAGTCTTCAATCCATTTTTTCCTAAACCATGACCATAGTCTTCAATAAATATTTTTCTTCATATTCCCATACAAGTCTTCAATACATATTTTTCTTTATATTTCCATACCACAGCCCTCCATGCAAATTTTTCTTCATATTCTTTTACTATCGCCTTCAGTTATAATTTTTCTTGAGATATCCTTACTATATCCTTTAGTCCAAATTTTTCTTCCTACTCCCTTAGTATAGCATTCAGCCAATATTTTTCTTTATATTCTCTTACTATAGCCTTCAATCCATATTTTTCTTCATATTCCTTTACTATAACCTTCAGTTCATATTTTTCTTTAAATTCCTTTACTATAGATTTTAGACCATATTTTTTTTCATAATCCTTCACTATAGCTTCAAATCCAACTATTTTTATATTCACTTACTATAGCTTTGCTCCTAAATTTTCTTTATATTCTCTTACTATAGCCTTCGGTTTAGATTTTTTCTTCATATTCCCTTACAACCTTCAGTTTAAACTTTTCTTCATATTCTCTTATAATAGCCTTCAATCCAAATTTTTCATCATATTCCATTACTATAGCCTTCACAAATATTTCTCTACATATTCCTTTACTACAGTTTTCAACCCCAATTTTTCTTCATATTCTCTTACTTTATATTTCAGTTCATATTTTTCTTCTTATTCCCTTACTATAGACTAAAATAATATTTTTCTTCATATATATTCCCTCACTATAGCCTTCAACCCCTATTTTCTTTCATATTCCCCCTCACTATAGCTTTTCGTCCATTTTTCATATTCCCTTACTACAACCTCCAATCCAAATTTTTCTTCATATTCCTCTTCTATAGCTTTTAATTCAATTTTTTCTTCATATTCCCTTATTATATAGCCTTCAATCCAATTGTTTCTCTGTATTCCCTTACAATAGCCTCCAGTCCAATTATTTCTTCATATTCCCTTACAATAGCTTCCAATCCTATTTTTTCTTCATATTCCCTTACTATTATTTTCTATCCAAATTTTTCTTCATGTTCCCTAGTTGTAGCCTTCGATCTAAATTTTCTTCATAATCCCTAACTATGACCTTCAATCCATATTTTTGCTTATATTCTCTTATGATACCCTTCAATCAAAACATTTCTTCATATTCCCTTACCATAGCCTTTGGTCCATATTTTTCTTCATTTTACCCTACCATAGCCTTCAGTCTAGATTTTCTTCATATTCCATTACTCTGACCTTCAGTCCATATTTTTGTTTATATTTCCTTAAAATAGCTTT
The DNA here is from genome assembly GCA_022405105.1 of Aristolochia contorta. Taxonomy (NCBI): domain Eukaryota; kingdom Viridiplantae; phylum Streptophyta; class Magnoliopsida; order Piperales; family Aristolochiaceae; genus Aristolochia; species Aristolochia contorta. The sequence continues at coordinate 13,610,349 of CM039668.1, read as the reverse complement.
CAGTTAAAATTTTTCTTCATTTTCCCCTACTATAGCCTTACGTCCAAATTTTTTTAATATTCCCTTTTTGTAGCCCTTCAATCCAAATTTTTCTTCATATTCCTTTACTATAACCTTCAGTCCAAATTTTTCTTCCTATTCCCTTACTATAGCCTCCAATGAATTTTTATTTTCATATTCTCTTTAGCCCTTAGTATGTATTTTTCATCATATTTTCTCACTATCGCCTACAACCCATATTTTTCTTAATATTCGTTACAATGTCCTTTAGTCCATATTGTTTTTCATATTCCCTTACTAGACTTGAGTCCATACTTTTCTAGTATTCCCATATTATAGCCTTCATCCCATATTTTTGTTCATATTTCCTTACTATAGTCTTCGGTCCATATTTTCTTCATATTCCCTTACTATAGCTTTTAATCCAAATATTTCTTCATATTTCCTTACTATAGCATTCAATTTATATTTTTCTTCTTATTCCCTTATCGTAGCCATCAATCTATACTTCTCTACATATTCACTTATGGTAGCATGGAGTCCATTTTAATCCCTTACAAAGCCATGAGTTCATATTTTTCTTCATATTCCCTTAGTTAGCCTTTAGTCCATTTTTTTTTATCACATTCCCTTACTACCTTCAGTCAATAATTTTCTTCATATTCCCTTACTATAATCTTCAGTCCATATTTTTCTTTATATTCCCTTGATATAGTCTTCAGTCCAAATTTTTCTTCATATTCCCTTACTATAAACTTCATTCAATATTTCTCTTTATGTTCTCTTACTATAGCCTTCACTCCATATTTTTCTTCACATTCCCTTACTATAGTTTTCAGTCTATATTTCTCTGGTATAGCCTTTAGCTCATATTTTTTATTCATATTCCCTTACTGTAGCTTTCAATCAATATTTTTCTTCAAATTCCTTTAATATATCATTAGTCAATATTTTTCTTTATATTTCCCTTACTAAAACCTTTAGTCAATATTTTTGTTTATATTCCCTTATTATGGCCTTCACTCCATATTTTTATTCCTAAACCCTTACTATAGCCTTTAATCGATATTTTCCTTCATATTCCCCTACAATAGTCTTAAATGCATTTTTTCTTCATATTCCCATATTATAGCCTTCAGTCCATATATTATTCATACTCCCTTATTATTATCTTTACTCCATGTTTTTCTTCTTATTTCCTTACTATAACCTTATGTATAATTTTTTTTCATATTCCCTTAATATATCCTCCAAATTATATTTTCGTTATATTACCTTATTTAGCCTTTAGTCCAAATTTTTCTTCACATTTCCTTACAAAGCCTTTAGAAGATATTTTTATTCATATTCTCTTACTATAGCCTTAAGTCCAAATTTTTCTTTATATTCTCTTCATAGCTTTTATTAAAAAAATTCTTCGATTACCTTGATAATGCCTTCACTAATTTTTTTCTTTATATTCCCTTACTCTAGCCTTCGGTCAAAATATTTTTTCATATTCCCTTACTATAACCTTCGGTCCAAATTTTTCTTCTTATTCTCATACTATATCTTTCAGTCCCAATTTTTCTTCATATTCCCTTAGTATATCCTTAAGTCCTATTTTTTCTCCATATTCACTTACCGGAGCCTTTAACTGAATCTTTTCTTCATATTCTCCTATCAAAGCCTTCAGTCCAAGTTTTTCTTCAAATTCCCTCTTTATAGCCTTCTCTCATGATTTTCATTCACAAATTCATCTTATAGCCTTCACTCCATAATGTTCCTTCATTTTCCATTGCTATAACCTTTAGTCCATTTTTTTTTCATATTCCCTTAGCTTTGAGTTCATATTTTTTTTTTTTTACATATTCCCTTACACTAACCTTCAGTCCATGTTTTTCTTCATACTCTCTTACAATAGCCTACAATCAATACATTTCTTCAAATTCCCTTGTCCTTTATCCATATTTTTCTTCCTACACCCTTATTATAACCTTCAGTCAATATTATGTATATTCCCTTACAATAGCCTTTGTTGCATTTTTTTACTATTCCCTTACTATAACTTTCAATTCATATTTTTCATCATATTCCCTCTCTATAGCCTTATGTCCATACATTTCTTCATATTCCCATACTATAGCCTTATGGCCATATATTTACTAATATTCCTTTACTATAGCCTTCAAAACATATTTTTCTTCATATTCCCTTTTAATATCCTTTAGTCCATATTTTTCTTTATATTCACTAACTATAGCCTTCATCGCTTATTTTCTTCATATCCCTTTCCATAGCGTTTAGTTCATATTTTTCTTCATATTTCCATATTATAGCATTCAATCTATTTTTTCTCTTCATATTCCTAAGTTAGCTTTCAGTCAAAATTTTTCTTTAAATTTCCTTACTATAGCCGTAAGTCCATATTTTTTCACATTCCCGAATAATAGCCTTCAATCCAATATTTTCTTCATATTCCCTTAATATAGATTTTAGTCCAATTTTTTCTTCATATTCTCTTACGCCTTTAGTCCAAAATTTTCCATCTTATTCCCGTACTATAGCTTTCACTTGATATTTTTATTTATATTCCCTTACAGTAGCCCTCATTCCTTATTTATCTTCATATTCCCTCACTATAGCTTCACACTATTTTTTTCTTAGTATTCCAATATTTTTCTTCCTATTCTCTTACTATAGGTTTTAATCCATATTTTTCTTTATATTCCCTTACTGTGCCTTAAGTCCATATTTTTGTTCATATTCCCTTACTGTTGCTTTCAGTTCATAGTTTTCTTCATATTCCATTACTATAGCATTTTGTTCATATTTTTCTTCATAATGCTTTTACTATAGCCTTTAGTCAATATTTTTCTCCATATTCCCATATTATAGCCTTTAGTCTACAATTCTATTTATATTCCCTTACTGTAACCTTCAATCCAAATTTATCTTCATATTCCCTTACAACACTCCATAGTGTTCTTCGTATTCCCTTACTATAGCCTTCAGTCCATATTTTTCTTTATATTTCATTACCTATAGCCTCTGGTCCATATTTTTCTTTATATTCTTCTTGTAGCCTTCGGTCGATATTTTTCCTCATATTCCCCTATTTTAGTGTTTAGTCCAATTTTTTTTTCATATTCCCTTACTGTAGTCTTTAGTCCATATTTTTATTCATATTCAGTTATTATATCCTTCGGTCCAAATTTTTGTTTATATTCCCTCGTTATTCAGTCCACATTTTTCTTCATATTTCCTTACTATAACCTTCCACCCATATTTTCTTTCTTTATATTACCTTACTATAGCCTTAAGTCCATATTTTTCTTCATATTGTCTTACTATAACCTTCAGTCGAAATATTTCTTCATATTTTCTTACAATAGCATTTGGTCCATATTTTTCTTCATATTCCCTTTCCATAGCCTTTAGTCCATATTTTTCTTCATACTTCTTACAATAGCCATTAGTTCATATTTTTTATTCCCTTGCTATAGTCTTTAGTCGAAATTTTTGTTCAAATTCCCGTAGAGAGTTCAGCTTATATTTTTCTTCATATTCCCTTAGTATAGCTTTAAGTCAAAAACTTTCTTCATATTCCCTTACTATAAAACATTTAATCTATATTTTTATCCTATATTCTTACTATAACATTTAGTATATATTTTACTTCATATGCCCTTAAGCCTTAAGTCCAAATACTTCTTCATTTTCCCTTAATATACCCTTCAAACCATATTTTTCTTCATATACCCTTCAAACCATATTTTTCTTCATATACCCTTCAAACCATATTTTTCTTCATATACCCTTACTATAGCTTTCAGTGTATACTCCCTTAATATAGCCTTCAGTCCATATTTCTATATGTATTCCTAATTATAGCTTTCAGTACATATTTTTTCTCCATATTCTCTTAATATGGCCTGCAATCTATATTTTTCTTCACGATCCCTTACTAAAGCCTTCACTCCATATTTTTGTTCATTTTACATTAACTTTTAGTCCATATTTTTCTTCATATTCCATTACAATAGCCTTAGTCCATATTTTTCTTCATATTACCTTATTATAGCATGCAGTCCATATCTTTGTACATATTCCGTTACAAGGGCCTTCACTCCATATTTTTCTTCATATTCCCTAACTATAGACTTTAATCCGAATTTTTCTCCATATTCCCTTACAATAACTTTCAGTCCAAACGTTTCTTCATCTTCCCTTACATAGCCTTCAGTCCTATTTTTCTTCATATTCCCTTACTAACCTTCAATCCTAATTTTTCTTCACATTCCCTTACTATACCATTCAGTACTATTTTTTCTCTGTATTCCCTAATTATATCCCTTAGTCCAAAATTTTCTTCGTATTCTCTTACTATAGTCTTCATTAAATATTTCTCAAAATATTTCCTCACTATAGCCTTCAGTCAATATCTATCTTTATATTCCAAAATTATAGCCTTCAATCCATATTTTTCTTCATATTCCCTTACTATATATAGCCTTCAATCCATATTTTTCTTCATATTCCCTTACTATATATAACCTTCAGCCCATATTTTTCTTCATATTCTATTAGTATAGCCTTTAGTCCAAATTTTTCTTTATGTTCCCTTTATAAACTCTTCTATCCAAATATTTCTTCATATTCCCTCACAATAGCGTTCAATCCAATTTTTTCTTCATATGCCCTAACTATATAGCTTTCAGTCCTAATTTTTCTTTATATATCCTTAAAAATAGCCTTAAGTCCAATTTTTTCTGCATACTCCATTACAATAGCCCTCAGTGTTAATTTTTCTTCATATTCCCTATTTATGACCTTCAGTTCATATTTTTGTTTATATTCCCTTACGATAGTCTTCAGTCAATTTTTTTATATTCCCTTACTATAGCCATCTATCCATTTATTCTTCAATTCCTTCCCCCCTATTATTGCCTTCAATCTAATATTTTCTTCATATTCCCATATTATGACCTTCAGTCTATAATTATGTTTATATTCCCTTACAATACTTTTGAGTCAAATTTTTTCTTGATATTCCTTATTATAGACTTTAGTTCATAATTTTTTTCATTTTTCCTACCATTGCCTTCAGTGTAGATTTTTCTTTATATTCCCTTACTCTAGCCTTACGTCCAATTTTTCTTAATATACCCTTATTATAGCCTTCACTTCATATTTTTCTTCATATTCCCTTACTATAGCCTTCAATCCAATTTTTTTTCATATTCCTTTCTATAGCCTTCGATCAATTTTTTTTCATATTACCTTCACTACATATTTTCATCATATTCCCTTACTATCGCCTTCAGTCCAAATTTTTCTTAATATTCCATTACTATGGTCTTTAGTCCAATTTTTCTTTTCATATTCCCTTACTAGCCTTGAGTCCATACTTTTCTAGTATTCCAATAATATAGGCTTTGGCCTATATTTTTATTTATTTCCCCTTACTATATCATTCAGTTCAATTTTTTCGTCATATTCCCTTAATATATCCTTCAGCCCACATTTTTCTTGAAATTCCTAACTACAACATTTAGTCCATATTTTTGCTCATATTCTCTTAGCCTTTAATCCATATTTTTCTTCGTATTCCCTTACTATAGCTTTCAATCCAAATATTTCTTTATAGTCCCTTTCTATAGCTTTTAGTGCATTTTTTCTTCATATTTTCTTACTAATACCTCAATTTATATTTTTCTTCATATTCCTGAGCACCTTCATTCCATATTTCTCTACATATTCCCTTAGTGTAGCCTACAGTCCAAATTTGTTTTTTTTTTTTTTTTCAGTATGCCCTTACTATAACCTTTAGTTCTTATTTTTCTTCATTTTCCCTCGATTAGCCTTCAGTCCCTTTTTTTTTTACATTCTCTTACTATATCCTTCAGTCAATATTTTTCTTCATATTCCTTTCCTATAACCTTCAGTCTATTTTTTTCTTTATATTCCCTTTTTATAGCCTTCAGTCCAAATTTTCCTTTGTATTCTTTTACTATAGCTTTTAGTCCAATTTTTTCTTCTTAGGCCCTTACTATAGCCTTCAATCCAAATATTTCTTCCTCTTACCTCCCGCGCAATGGTCAGTCGCCGCAGAATGGTCGGCAGAATGGTCGGCCGCCATTACTAGGGTTTCTCTGCAGGCAGGGCGGGAGGTCAGGGATGACCTCCAGCGGCCTCGTTTCAACCCCGAACAGAACCAATTTGGTCTGGTTCGACGGTGTTTTACATTAAAGATCTGGTGGAAGTCCTTTTTTCAAGTCCAATTTGGATGAAATTTGGACCACAATCACAATAAAATATTTTTTATTTTATGGTATATTTTAAATATTTTTTAAAATTTCTTTATTTTTAATTAATATAATATAGTTTATAGATATATTTGGTTTAATATATTTGGATTTTATTTTTGATGAATTATTGAATAACAAAGAGAAACACTTGAAAAAAAATATAGTAAATTATTAGGATACTAATTATATTCCAAAATGACGGGTGATATTGATAGATCTTCTGCATATTTTTTTAAGAAAAACAATATTTTGACCATACTACACATGATTGTGATCATGGTGTAAGAAAAAGACTGGGTGGTGGTATTTTATATAGTTAAGTTGTTTTTTTAAAATTTTGCATCAATAAGAACATTATGTTTGTTATATTTATAATTTTATAAATATTTATATTTTTCATTATTTTAATAAGTTTTCTTAGATTATCCATACTTATTACATTCGTATCTTAATGTACCCATGCGTATCTATGATATGAATTTTTCTCTTAATATGGCCTTTAATCAGTATATCTCATCAACTTCACTTACTAGCCTTCTATCCACATTTTTCTTCCTACACCCTTACTATAGCCTTTAGTCAATATTTTTCCTCATATTCCCTTTCAATAGCCTCAATGCATTTTTTTTATTCTCTTATTAAGGCCTTCAGTTCATATTTTTCATCATATTCTTTTCTATTGTGTTATGTCCACATTTTTCTTCTTATTCCCCATACTATAGCCTTATTCCCACATTTTTACTCATATTCCTTTACGATAGGTTTCATACCATATTTTCCTTCATATTTCCTTGAAATATCATTCAGTCCATATTTTCCCACATATTAGACTTTATTCCATATTTTTGTTCTTATTCCTTTAGTATAGCTTTCAGTCCATATTTTTCTTCCTACATCCTAACTCGGGAATTCAGTCAAATATTTTTCTTCATATTCCCTTACTTCGCATGTTTTTTATTCATATTCCCTTATCATAGACTTCAGTTCATATTTTTCTTCAAATTTCCATACTATAGCCTTTAGTCTATTTTTCTCTTTTACTCTAGCCTTTAATCATTTTTTTTTCGTATTCCCTTACGATAGCCTTCATTCCATGTTCATTTTTCCCTTAGTCTTCATTCAAAAGTTTTCTTCAGATTCACTTACTATAGCCGTTTGTCTATATGTTTTTACCTATTCCCGTATGATAGCCATCAATTTAATATTTTCTTCATATTCCCTTAATATAGCCTTTAGTCCAAATATTTCTTCATATTCTCTTACGCCTTCAGTCCAAATTTTCCTACTTATTCCCATACTGATAGTCCATATTTTCGTTCATATTCCCTTATTATAACCTTCATGTCATATTTTTCTCATATTTCGTTACTACAGCCTTCAATCCTTATTTTTCCTCATTCCCCTTTTACTAATGCCTACAATCAATATTTTTTCTCAATATTCCAATATTACAGCCTTCAGTCCATATATTTATTCTTATTCCCTAGAGTTCAATCAAAATTTCTTTTCATATTCCTATACTACTCTATCCATATTTTCTTCGTATTCCCTTAGTATAACCTTCAATCCATATAGTTCTTTATATTCCATTACTATAGCCTTCGGTCCATTATTTTCTTCATATTCCGTTACTATAGCCTTCAGTCCATAGTTTTCCTCATATTCCCTTACTATAGCCTTTAGTCCATTTTTTTTTCATATTCTCTTACTATAGCCTTTTCTCTATATTTTTATTCATATTCAGTTATTACATCTTGAGTCCAAATTTTTGTTTATATTCCCTTGTTATAGCCTTCAGCCCACATTTTACTTCATATTCCCTTACTATAGCTTTCAGCCCATATTTTTCTTACAAACATATTACCTTACTATAGCCACTAGTCTATATTTTTTTCATATTGCCTTATTATAACCTTTAGTCCAAATATTTTTTCACATTTCATTACAAAAGCATTTGGTCCATATATTTTCATATTCGCTTACTATAGCCTTCAGTCCATATTTTTCTTCATATTCCTTTACAACAATCCTCAATCCATATTTTTCTTCATATTCCCTTACTCTATCCTTGATTTCAGGTTTTACTGTACATTCCCTTACTCTGGTCTTCAGTCCAAATTTTCATTCATATTTACTTATTAGAGAGTTCCATCCAGAATTTTCTTCATATTCCCTTAGTATAGCCTTTTGTCCACACTTTTCTTCATATTCCCTTACTATAGTGTTCAGTCCATATTTTTCTTCATATTTTCTTACTATAGCCTTCAGTCCAAATTTTTCTTCATATTCCTATATTATTAATTTCAGTCCAAACTTTTCTTTATATTCCCTTACAATAACCTTCAGTTCAAATTTTTCTTCATATTCCCTTTTTATTAACTTCAATCCAATTTTTTCTTTATATTCCCTTACTATAACTTGCATGCTAATTATTTATTCATATTCCCTTACTATATAGCCTCAGTCTAAATTTTTCATCATATTTTTTAATATGCCTTTCAGTCCTGATTTTTCTTCATATGCCTTTACTATTGCCTTAAGTTCAAATACTTCTTCATGTTCCCTTATTATAGTCTTAAACCCGTATTTTTCTTCATATACCCTTACTTTATCCTTCGGTTAATATTTCTCAGCATATTCCCTTATTAGCATTCAATCCATATTTTTGTTCATATTCCCAAACTATATCCTTTAGCCTATATTTTTTCTTCTTATTCTTTTAGCGTTCAGTCAATTTTTGTTTCACATTCCCTTACTATAGTTTCAACCCATATCTTTCTTCATATTCCCTTACTATTGCAATTAGTGCATATTATTCTTCATATACCCTTAATAGTCTTCAGTCCATATTTTTTTTTCATATTCCCTAACTATAGCCTTCATTCCATATCTTTGCTCGTATTCCCTTACTATAGCCTTAAGTCAATATTTTTCTTCATATTACCTTACTATAGCTTCCAATCCGAATTTTACTTCATATTCCCTTACTATAATTTTTAGTCCAAATATTTCTTCATATTTCTTACTATAGCTTTCAGTTCAAATTTTTCTTTATATTCCCTTAGTATAGCCTTCAGTCCTTATTGTTCTTCATATCCCTATAGCATTTAGTCCTATTTTTTCTTCATATTCTCCAACTATAACCTTCAGTACAAACATTTCTTCATATTCCCTTACTATAGTCTTTTACATGTTTAAAAAACAGAACTGACCATCAAACCGGTAGTAAGTTCAGTTTTGGTCAAACTGGTGAGACCAGGTTGAACCTTACTGGTGAAGGTTAAATTGTAAATAATTGAAAAACTAATAATTAATCACAAAAAAAAGTTTTGATATTTGTTGGTTAGGCTCTTGCTCTTAAATATAAGGTGTTTGTGGGGTTGTGGGTTTGAATCCCGCCTCACCCACTAAAAATTTATCTTCATGTCCTCATTTTAAGTCTATTTCAGTAAACTAGAAGGGGTCCAACCGGACTGAATTACTATCAAACCGCACCAATCTGTTGGCTAGACCCAATTTTGGGGCAAAACGGGTTATGACCTTCAACTGAACCAAAATAAGTTTTGGTTCCAATTCCACTTGGTTAGACCAGCCAGTCCAGTCTGGTTTTTAAAAAATGTTGGCCTTCAGTCAATTTTTCACAAAGTATTCCTTTATTATAGCTTTTAGTTTATATTTTCTTTCATATTCCATAACTATAGCTTTCAGTCCATATTTTTCTTCATATTCCTTTTCTATAACCTTCAGCTTAAATTTTTCTTTATATTCATTTACTTTAGCTTTCAATCCAAATAATTTTTCATATTTCGTTACTATAGTTTTAATTTAAATTTTTCTTATATTCCTTTACAATAGCTTTTAATCCAAAAATATTTCTTCATCATTCACTTATTAGACACTTCAGTCTATTTTTTTTCTTCATATTCCCTTAATATAGCACTCCATCTATACTTTTCTTCATATTCACTTACCATAACCTTAAATCCATATTTTTCTTCATATTCTTTTATTTCTATCTATATTTTTCCTCATACTCCCTTACTATAACCTTTTGTGCAATTTTTTCTCCATATTCCTTTCATATAACTTTCTGTAAAAAATTTCTTATATTCCCTTATTATACATTCAATATATATTTTTCTTCATATTCCCTTAATATAAGCTTCTATAGCCCCGAATATTTTTTTCTTATTCCCTTATTAAAACTTTCAATCCATAATTCATATTCCCTTAATATAGCCTTCCCTAGAAATTTTTATAATACTTACTATTGCCTCCAATCCATATTTTTCTTCACATTCCCTTAAAGTAACCTTCTGTCCAAATTTATATTCATATACCCTTTTTATTGCCATCAGTCCACATTTTTTCATATTCCTTTACTATAAGCCTTAGTCCTGAATCCAAAAACCAAATTTAGAGTCAATAGCAACTTGCTAAACATGTTGGCCAACCAGCACATTAGTCCTGAATCCAAAAGCCAAATTTAGAGTCAACAGCAACTTGCTAAACATGTTGGCCAACCAGCACATCCATTGTTCGTGACACTTATAACACAAGCGCAACAAGATTCGATATTCTTCCTTCTTCATTACCCTTTACCGTTGGATGGTCCCATCTACGCATATAATTCTCAGTGGATGGAAAAACAGGGAGATGAAATAATTACAAAATGATCTAGGACAAAAAAAGTGTTCCTATAATCTGTTCCGTCAGTTGTAAAAGTACAGGCCTTTCTCAAAGTAATCACGAGGCAAAACCGTGAAACAAAGATTGCACATTAAAGCCATAATACATTTCATACCAGTGGATTCAAACTGTTTTATCATTTCAGACCTAGTCCAAAAGAAAGTTTTGGTCGAGATTTGTTCTTACCCAGCAGCATCATCTGCTTGGCCCGTTCTTCCTCTTCTTCCAATTTCTTCCTTCTCATCGCTTCCTCTTTCTGTCGCTGGAGCCGCTCCAACTCACGGTATCGTTCCTCCTCTTTCTGCTGTTGCTCTAAAGCCTCTCTCCTCTGTGATTCTTCTACTCTTCTTCGATTCTCCTCCAGCATTTTATCAAGCTCTTCTCTCTCCTTTCGAGCTTGTTCCTGTGGTCCATACCAAAGTCACGTCAACAACCAGTAGAAATGTCATGTAATATATCTGCATAAAAGATTTCTACAGGACATGTATCATCTATCATGAGAAGAGAAAGCTAAAAGAGCTTGTACAGAATGGTGATATCGCAAAATTCTTGTGGAAATTTCAGGTACACAAAGAACATGATCTGCAGCAAGGACAGGAGGCTGCAACTTGGATTAGTCAATTAAAATTCTCAAAACACCATCATCATATAGATCTGAAAGATTACCTCTTTCTGCCGAGCTTCAGTAAGAGCAGCCTCTTTTTCCTTTTCAAGTTGAGCGGCAACATCATCAAGTAACTTCTTCCTACCTTCCTCTACTCTGCGCTGGATCTCTAATTTGATCTCCTCAGAGTTCAAGCTCTCTTCGACCTTTTTGCGAATGGCCTCTTCCACTCTCCGTGCAGTTTCCTCTTCCAATAGTTTCAGCTCTGCTTCCCTTTGACGCCTAATATAAAATGACGAAAGTTAGACAGATAAATGAACCTTGGCAACATACAGCACATCTTGAATTCAGAAGGGATTCCAATGGTAGATTAATGAGCACAACAGGGTCATTGACCAAAGCGAACAAATCTGTTTGGTTACCCTTTCCTTTTATCCATCAGAGATTAAATTTACAGGCTTATGCTTTTAAGGCATACCTCTAACAGATTTGAGAGCCAAACAAATGAAGTTTTCAAACTGTTGAACAGTAGAGACAAAAAGCAGGCAGCCAATTGGATCATCAAATATAGCAAGTTGAAACTATAGCAGTAGAGCTTCCCTTCAGAAAAAGCCTGTGGAGATGAATGTCAAGTAACCTGTTGCAGGTTTGAAACTAATCACCAAACTCACATTAGATGGTAGTCTTGACACAATATTTCCAAACCACTTAAATCACAGATAATTGGAGTTATCAAACAATTGAGGTATGCAAAACACAATAAGATGAGACAGTCCACAGAAAACAGACCACTCCAAGAAAATCTGTGAACTCTCATGTCAACTAAAGCAAAGGCTCATCAATATTAAGATCACAATCTTTGGCGACATGACAAAGTGACCCAGTAAAAATCTAAATAATAAATTAGGCTGAAGTTTATTAAGGATTTTTGTCATTGTAATTGGCTAAGTTTATAAATGATTTTTTTAATTCATTCACGGCCCACAACCATGAAATTGAAGTTACTAACATATTACTAAAAAAAGATATTGAAGCAAATTAATGAAGGCCTTAACGATTAAAGACTGACATTTAACATCTGCCTACCAAAACAATTTATTGAACCACTTAATAAATACCTACCTACAGGAACCCAAAGTGACTGCAGGGAGGAAGGAGGAAAAGACAATGGAATGGAGGGAGGGAGGAAAAGACAATGGAAGGGAGGGAGGGAGGGCAAGACAATGGAAGGGAGGGAGGGAGGGAGGAAAAGACAATGGAAGGGAGGGAGGGAGGAAAAGACAATGGAAGGGAGGGAGGGAGGAAAAGACAATGGAAGGGAGAGAGGGAGGAAAAGACAATGGAAGGGAGGGAGGGAGGAAAAGACAATGGAAGCAAGGGAAGGAGGAAAAGACAATGGAAGCGAGGGAGGGAGGAAAAGACAATGGAAGGAAAGGAGGGAGGAAAAGACAATGGAAGGGAAGGAGGGAGGAAAAGACAATGGAAGCAAGGGAAGGAGGAAAAGACAATGGAAGGGAGGGAGGGAGGAAAAGACAAAAGAAGAAAAATCAACCAAAAACCTGAACTTTTTTAGGTTTTCTTTTCTTGAGGAAGAAGGATATTGGTGCATCAGATCACTGAACCCGGTTGCAAACTGCCACTCACCCCAATTCTATACCCAACCTGTCCGAATCTCAGATATAAGAGCTGTTCAAATAGACGCAGCAAGTTAACCCCAGGGCAGGTTCAGCCTTGTGAAAATCCGATCCGGCTTGGTCCAATTGCACACAACTTGGCCGAGTTGCACAACCTCGGTCAATAGCCCATTCTCCCCCACCACAGGCCAGCACCCTCCCCCCACCATGTGGAACTTCTGACAACTGAGGGAATGCTGGCGGCCCTTCCTTCATTAGCCTGAAGTGGGAGGAGGGTGGTATTCCACACCCCATAAGGAAGGGGCAGAGGGTTCGGTCACCCTCTGCACCCTCGATGATTCTCTCCTCCTCCCTCTCCTCCCTCTCCCTCTCCTTTGCTTCTGCCACTACTCTAACCCATTCCACCGCACAACCCCATTGACTGGGTTGGGATGTCAGTTCGATGGTCAAACCGCCAAACAGGTTCGCACTACATCTGGGTTTTAGTTGGCCTGAACCTGGACATGCTCTGGGTCCAAGTCAACCCGATTCAACTAGCCCAGCCCGCCAACTTTTATAACACGGTCAAATACAGAAGTAAAATCGTGGTAAGATTGAGTAATAGACTAGAAAAAAAAAACAACCAAAAAGTAAAACACGAAAAATGTCATTCAACTGCAAAACAGGAAGGGTCTTTAGCTTCACCAAATATTTGACACAAGATGATTTCACTATTGATGAAGTTACGATCATTCTCTTAGCAAAATTGCAGTTCTTTTTCTCAAACAAAAACTTCATTAAATAAGAATATTAACAAAAGTGCAAACTGAATCTTACATTTAAATACTTAAAAAATCAAAGACCTGATTGAAAAGCTAATATTTAGAGGAAAACTCCTGTCTTAAATCCACAGAGCTAGTAAAAATAATGCACTCTATACTTGGAAGATGAAAAGTTAACTATCAGGATACACTATAATCTGACTTAGTAGATAAAATGCCCTACAAATCTCCTACCACTTCATACTTTTCGCTGATTATAGCAGTAAAGCTTCAGAATTAGTTAAACTGTAAATCGTATCTAATTAGCCATCTCAATAGGTCATTCCATTCTGTCATCCATTTAGAAGTTATGGAGACATCAGGAAAACTGCACCAATGGCAAAGTTGCTGACGAACTTTGTGGATGTATTATTAAGTAATTGGTTCCCAAATTTTGTTATTTTTCTTTTCTTAACTTTTTCCAAGCAAACCCATAATTTTATTGTTTCTCAGCTACAAGCCAATGAACAAGAAAAGCAATCCTCACCCTATACAGAAAACCTCTATTTAAGTGTGTGAAATTCTTTAGGGTTCTGACTCATCTTCAGAAAGTCAATAATTGAACTTCCGATTGCACATAAATCTTATTTGTGTGATCGCTTTAAAAGCGGCAATGGTGGCAACCCAAAATCAGAAAAACATCACAAAAAGGCAGACACAAAGACCCTTAAATATTGACATGTTAAAACTATGTTGAAGTACCAACTGAAGCACCAACTGCCAAAAGTGATTGGTTGTAATCTATGCTTAGGAAAATAACTATTTTCTAATGGTACATATGATCATTACTTACTAATTTAAAAGAACATTATCCGACAGAATATCAAGAAAGCACAATCCCACACTTTTCAAAGACAAAGGGAAAAAGAATCTAAATGCAAACATCATAAAATAATCTAGCAGCCAACCCTAGGAAACTTCATGACATGAACTATGTATTACACCATGCATTGACCCACACTAAATGACAGAGCCCGGACTCCCAGAGACAAAAAGAACCAAACACCACAAGCTTCGGTAAAAAAGAGCCAAAACAAATACATATTTTAAAGTCACTCTAACCCAACTTCCAAAAAAAAAGTCATTCTAAACCTAAAGCGATGATGAGAGGGCTTCCATGCAACTTAAGTATAGTGCAACAAAACTATTGCCAGAAGTTTGCCAGTCACAACCTTCCAAGGACAAGTTCCATTCTGATATCACTATTATAGTTTATAACTTTTACAGTTCTAATTAATGATCACAAATACAAAGCGAAACTTATTTACACTTCACAGAGACCCACCAAACAAAAATTAGAAATATGATACAAACGCAAATAAGGAGGAATGTATGGGTTTTACCTTTTTTTTTCTTCTTCTTCTTTTCTCAACTTTTCAGCTTCATTCTTTCTTTCTACTGGACTAAGACTTGGACTTAGAGACTTCTCAATAGGAGACCTTGTGATACTCCTACTCCTCTGTCTCTTATGTCTCTTAGGTGATGGAGAACGACTTTTTCTTCGTCTAGGGCTTGGAGAACGACTTTTTCGTCGTCTTGGCGAGATAGAACGACTTTTTCGCCTGAATAATAATGTTAACTAAATAAGAACAACACTAAAAAGTGAAAGCAAGAAATATTAAAAAATTCCTGATCACCTGACGAAGTATAATGATCATCTACTTTTGTTGCAATATAATATGTACAAGTTACCTCATATAATTGTTATAGTAACCTGTCTGTGCTCCATCTTTTATCATGAATGTCGCAATTGTGCAAGCAAAGAACAATCAGCAGCAGCCATCATCAGCTTGCTTCCGAGTAGATGGGGACAACCTACATTTCTTAATTACTCTAGGACAGAAACTTTTCCAGTGATTCTTTAAGGCTTCTTGGGTGTTTAAAACAGACTTCTACAATGTTCAACTTAATTTCAATCAACTTGCCGGAGCAATTAATTTTGAGCCTTGCTGTCTCAAGAGAATTACATCTAAAATAAAACATGTATACAGGAGAAGACTTTGATGACTGCATAAAGGACTTGAAAATCAAGCAAATAGCAACATTATAGCTCCCTAAGAGACCATAAGCACCAAAATCTAGTTGATTCATTCTGAAATAAATAAGGAAAAAACAAACAGAAAACAATCTTAATACAAAAGGGAACAAAAATAAGCAAGAAAAACAATATGGAGAATAGGCTGCCATTACGAAGTGTTATAATGTGACTCCAAGAGTTAGGGGGCGCAAAGAAGCCAGGGGTGATGGGCACACCCAACCACACCAACCACGCGTAAGGCGGAGAGCACATGTAAACCGTACATATCCAAAGGCGGACTGTTTAGTTTAGGTTTCCGTCCGACCCAAACCAAACCTCGAACCGTGCAGCCGGCAGATGGGTCAGAGGATGAACGGACCGTAGCGAACCGACCGAAGGATGAACAACCATTTGAATTTAGATAGACTTTTAGATAAGATGTTTGAATTCAGATGGACTTATTTAGATAACATATATTTTTATTTGAATTTATTATAGGACAGATCTTATCTTCTTAAAAGTTTTTAAGTCTTTTTATACACTAGTCGAACACCAATAAATAGGTGGTATATTTTCTGATTTAAACATCTGGAACTTGTAGCTCAGAGGAGCCATTTTTGTTGAATAAATAGAGTTAGACTTTTCTTTAACCGTTTGAGAGAGTTATTTGTCATTTTTGTAAAGTCTTGGGTGGAGTTAGGCTGACTAGCCTCAAACGGACTTGAGAGCTATGCTGCCCACTACAGAAGATTGAGTTTGGGTCTTTGGTGACGTGACAGATTGGTATCAGAGCGCATTGACGTAATGGCAAGTAAACGTATGGGGACTTTGACCTTTGCAGCTTTTCTTAACTCCTTTGTCTCTATATTGGAGAATTTGGAGAATTTCTGCACAAGCATAATGGACCTTGTTTGAGAGATGAAGGCGGGAATAGAGAGCTAAAAAAAGGACTATTACAACATCAAAGATTGAAGTTCTAGATCAAAAGGTCTGAAGATGGTGGAGTAATGCGACGAGGACATCTGCATTATGGTGGAGGGAGTATGTTAAGGGGCACGGTGAAGCCAAAGGCAATGGGCGCACCCAACCACACCATCCACATGTAAGGTGGAGACCACAAGTGAACCATACATACCCAGACTAAATCACGCATATCTTATGATAATGTTCCATGAATGCTTGGACTATGAATTCAATGACACGTGCTTTCTAGAAACAATTGTTCTGAAAGACTAAACCAAGAGTCCAACACATTGAGCCCTATAACTAATGTTCCAAAAGTAAAAATAGAAACTTGGATGTCATATGAATGCTTACCACCTGTTTTTTATAGGTTCTTATCAGCTAGTCAAAAAGCTACACCCTATGTGATGCTTTTACTACAGTAAATGAGTTAAAAGTTGTACTTTATTTTATAATAAAAGAAGTGGGAATGGCATCACTTGAGGTTTACATCCTTTGCATCATTGGGGTCATTTTAGAGTCGGTCCCATCAGAATAATAAGCGGCATAAACCTCAACAAATGTTACTTCATCGACAAGAACCCTTTTCCTTAATCAGAACAGTACTATCTATATTGAAGTCAATAAAAACAAAGCTATAAGTTTTCTCTTCCAACCAACAAAAATACTAGAGACATAACTAGCGCCAAAGGAAGGATGGTTTTCTCACAAACTATGAAAAGACAAACTTTTTTCTTTTTTTTTCAAATAAAGACAGCGGAGACTGAAGTGAAAGACATAAAGAGACTTCGTGCCGCACAAACAGAACTCGTCCGTTCAAACAAAACGTTCTCTTTACAAGATACGCAATAAGAAACTCCATAACTGAGAACACTGAGGGGAAATCCAAGCGATTATCACCTGCTATGAGAATACGAATAAGGGCTTCGATCCCGTCTACTTCTCCTGCTGTACCTGCGGCTCACCGGAGACGGCGAATGCCGCCTCCTGTAGGATGGTGATCGCGAGACTGACCGAGGCATAGCCAATCAACCAAAACCCTGAACCCGATTCCAACCCACAACACCGAAAGATTATCCTCTCCCAACTCCTCTACTGAGACGATTCCCCTGCACAGCACACATTACAAGCTGAGATTCACCCTTCCACTTCTTCTAGTAAATCAAGAGAGATAAACAACCCGAAAAAAAAACCCGTAAATATCTACCTTCCCGCGACATGATAGATTTGGGAGAAAGCAATTTCGCGTCCATAAATTATAAACCGATTTCCCCTAATTTAAAAAACGAAACGTTTCAAAAAAAAAAAAAATCTTACAGGAAAAGCACAGGAAAATCCTAACCCTGAACTCAACACACATGGGAGAAGAAAAGTACCTTGCGAATCTCGTTTTCGAGTGGAACGGCGAGAAAGAGAGGGAAAGGACCGAGGAAGATGGCTAGGTGGTGGCGGCAGAGAACCAGGAGGGTTTAGATGAGGAGAACCTGTCGATGAATGGGCCCACTTTTAAGAACATCGCGACCTTCCATCTCGCTAATTTACTGGTACTTTGAAAGATAAATTAGGTTCTCTCAAATTATCGGTTATTAACCGAAAATTTGGACCTACGGACGAATTTGCCCCTGCCTACTTGGGTTAAGCGCCTATATAAAATGACACTCGACCCAGATTAAACCGACCCGAGTCGATTTTGGTTTTTTTAGAGTAATGCTAGCCAGTGGCCACAATACCTACCATGAAAAGGAAAACTTAAAAATAATAAAATATTTTATATTTTATAAAATTTTAAATTTTAATGGATAATTCTTAAGCAACTGTGTTTCCCATTAGTTGGTTAGGTTTTATAATATAAGATATGTCATTATGTGAACTTCGAATCCTTAATTTAGTTAATTTTCATAAAATTTAAAATTTCAAAACTATAAAAAATTAAGTTAAATAACCATAAAAAAAAATAAATATAACTATAAAATTATAAATAATAAAAAATAATTTTACCCCTTCTCTATTAAATTATTAATGGTCAATTATATTTTTCCTTATTTAAAAACAATAAAGTATTATTTTTTTCTTATTTTAAAATTATCACAAATCTCCTTTATCTCAAAAATCTGTTTATAAAATGACAAATCCAATATACTTAATCGTGCCGTCAAGAAGAGAATCCCGTTTGGTACTCTTGTACCCGTCCCCGCCTTCGTGGTCCTGGATTAGTTTGATCGCTCAGGCCTAGCTAGTTGCTCTTCAATGGCGTCTGCAGCTCCAACGAAGCTCTACTCAGGTACTTCCTCGCGTTCAATCCTCCTCCAGCTTTGCGGTTTCCTTTCCTCGCAGCTGAGATTGACTCATCTTGCTCTACTCTGCAGACGATGTAAGTCTTGTCGTTGTACTGATCGACACTAATCCTTTCTTTTGGACCACCAGTGAAAAAAATTCAAGCTCTCTCGCCTTCGCCGATTTCATTAGTCACGTACGCACTCATTTTTTTTTCCTGTGTAATGGAATGTGTATAATCGTTATCGCTTGCTGTCAAATGTTTGTTTCCGAACACTTCTCCTTTTCTTGTGATGCAGGTTCTTCCATTTCTGAACGCGATTTTGCTATTAAATCAACTCAACCAAGTTGTCTTAATCGCCACTGGCGCGAATTCGTGCGAATACATTTATGATTCCTCCTTGTCTCATCAGCAGTCTGCAAATGGCAAAATGCCAGCTTTCTATTCGAAAATCCTCACAAACCTGGAAGAATTCGTGAACAAAGATCAACGGCTGGCCAAAAATGAGCCTTCTGTAAAGATCTCGTCACTATTATCTGGCTCGTTGTCTCTTGCTCTCTGTTGTATCCTTTGCCGATGCTTCTCTACTTAAACTAATCCCAATCCGGACCAGTTCTATGATTTTTCTGAGGTATCTCTGCTTCTTTAACACGATTATAGATATACAGAGGATCTTCCGCGCTGGGCCGCTTCATCCTCAGCCTAGAGTGAGTGTTGAGTATTTTCAGCTGAATAGTTGTATTATTGATGCTTGATTAGAAAATTACTACCAATTGAGATGTACCAATTAGGTTGAGATAGGTCTCACCAACTACGAACGAGTTTGAGATGATAGTATGGTTGTTTTTTATGTACCTTATATTTGAACTAGATTGGTCTTAATTTCTGTCTATGAGAAGATCAGGTAACATAATGCACAAGATTTCCTTGAAAAATAAATCTGTGGAAACTTATTGTGTTGCTATCTTGGAGTATTAACATGACTCTTTCGTTTCTCTGTTTCTTTCCTATGATAAAAAATGTTTTACACGCTGACAGGCACTTCAGTGTCTGGCCTTCAATTTTCAAAGATTACTTGCTCAACATATGCTTTCTGCAAATGAGAAATATATTATCTTTTCTATCTCATTTGAGCTTTTTACTTCAACCTATTCCTTCTTAGTGCATCATTTGTAATATGACCAATTAAATTTTTGCAAGTATAGAAAATATAGTGACTGGATCACCTTCTACCTTTGCTATCCCGTCAGAATCTCATGGTAAATATCTTGATAAACTAGAGGCTCTTTCTCCTTTTTTACCAATCACAAACCTCATCATGGATAAGACCTGTTTTTCTGACCTTTGATTTGGAATTGTCTGGACCTGCATACCACTTTCACTAAGCTACAACTAGAAAGAAAACATGCGATGATAAGTTGTTTAGTATGCATGTGGTGATGTCATATCCTGCTTCATTAGTTGGGTATAGATTTTTGAATCAAAACTCTTGATGTCTGTAGAATTTTCTTCTCTTTGTGAGAGGAAAGGTGAATCTATACCTTCCCTCAGTTTTGTTCCTGTCTGTTAGTGTTTTT
Source organism: Aristolochia contorta (assembly GCA_022405105.1). NCBI lineage: Eukaryota > Viridiplantae > Streptophyta > Magnoliopsida > Piperales > Aristolochiaceae > Aristolochia > Aristolochia contorta. The sequence continues at coordinate 13,589,500 of CM039668.1, read as the reverse complement.
TTCTTCTCTTTGTGAGAGGAATGGTGAATCTATACCTTCCCTCAGTTTTGTTCCTGTTTGTTAGTGTTTTTGTCTGAAAAATTAGGCCCACGGCCCAATACTTTTGAACTGACCTTGGAGTTTGTTTTATGGTGCAACCTTTGTTGACTTTTGTGACAGATTTTATGCATGCAAGGATCCCCAGATGGACCGGAACAGTAAGTTTTCTTTCTTTAGCTTACAACATTTGCATCTTCTTAAAGTAATGTTTCCAGTCTGAAAGGTTATACATGGCAGATATGTAGCCATCATGAATGCCATATTCTCCGCTCAGCGTTCCATGGTAAGGCGTATGAAATTTAAGGATCATGTTTGTAAGCTTATGCTCTATTTATGCCTTTGTTTTTCTAAATTGCATTGATGGGATAATATTCAGAATGCAATTATGTTGTTTTTTGTGTTTTTTCATTTGCATATTAAATTTCATTCTTGTGGTTTCTCTCTGGAAATTATTTGCATGAGGCTTAATTTAATCCTCTGTTCAACTTGTATTTTATATTTTTTTGGTCATTTAGCTTAGGATTTTCATGTTGAACTCTCAAATCTATATAAATTTTGTCAGAGGACAAATGATATGGTTGTATTGTGCTTATACTTTTAACAATGCTCTGGAATACTGTCACCAGCTCGTTTAGGAAGAATCTGTCACCAGCTCTTTTAGAAATAATCTGTCACAGGCTTGGTTTAAAAAACACCTGTCACCAGCTCTTTTTTGAACTTCCACTGTGATCTGATCTTTGTTTAATGTAACAAACCAGCTATGAAATAATTCAGTTCCAGGGAATGCTTCCTTTTGCATTGGTGAATTATACTCCATTTTCATCTCTTTGAAACAATCACCCCCATCCCACCCCGCCCCCCCACCCCCCCAAACTCCCCCAGACACAACCAGACACAACCCACCGCCCCCACCAGCCACCCCCAGCACCGCATCTAACTAATTGTGCGTGATTTATCCAAAATATGCAGGTGCCAATAGATTCTTGTGTTTTAGGAACTCAGAACTCTGCATTCCTTCAACAGGTATTTTATAATAATTTTGATCAGGTATTGTTGTTCTGTAATGTGAAGCACAATCATTCATGAATTTCTGAAATAGTTGCTCGTCATGAAATACCTTGTTTCAAAGTGCAGGCTTCTCATATAACAGGCGGTATCTATCAAAAGCCTGCATATCCCGATGGACTCTTCCAATACCTTTCGGTTTGTTTCTTGATTTCCTTGCAGTTTTTTCTTGTCTTCAGGATATAGGCAGACCTTTTTTTCCGAAATCCGTGTCTTTTATGGATAACTGTCACCTCTGTAGCCATTCGAACTGAAGTAAGAAGATGTGTTCTTCCCATGTTTTTCTTCTGTGACTCAAGCTTATAGAATTGGAATGCCTCACAGCAAAACTGTGAGATTACTTAATTGCTGAGCCAATTGTCCTCTTGGAAAGTGTACAATGGAATGACTAATTTTAACCACATTTTGATAGGCCATTTTCAAAATTCAATTCAAGGTTTTAGAAATGCTTGTTTTTTTTTGTAATATAAGAAATGTCCATCCATTATCTGACATCATGAAATGCTACATAGAAGAGTCTGTTCTCCATAATAGGTTTCCTTTCTTATCTCTTTGTAACATTCTTAACTTTGGTGACAATTGTTGCTTTTCTACATTTGGATTAGAAATTTCCCTGAATTGAGCTAGCTAATAAGGTGCTTTGGGTCTCTCAAGTCTTGTTTGGGCCAGCATATAAACTTGATATGCTTTAGCTTGGTTTTCACCCCATTCAAAAGTTTGTCTTCATTTTTGTGTGGTAAAATGCAACTAAACTGGATGGAAATCAATGGCAAAAAACGATGATGGGACTGATTTTCATAAAGCAAACATTAAGTATAGTATCTCTAATCCCAAAATGATTAGCCACTTTTAAGCCTATCACCCGACCTTATAAACTAACACAAATCTTCACCCCTGTTTAAGGGTAGACTGGAAGAAATTCACATAGGTTCAAGCTCCTGTCCACGTGAAATCTCTGAGCTCAAGCTCGGACTCGAGCTTAGCCTCAACCATGTGTTGAACCTAAAGCTTGAGCTCTATCAGTTTACTGAGTTTGAGCTCCAGCCGGAACTAGGTGGGAAAGAATTGGACACTCGGTAATGCCAAAAGTATAAGAATGAAAGAAGTGAGAATAGGAAAGGTGGCTTAAGCTCAAAGAGTTCTCCACTTTGACAATCTGTCACGAAAATGGATGGACCTATTCTTTTGCCTCTACCTTTCTGGCCTACAGTCTCATCACCAGCATAACACAAAACCCTCTTTTGAGCACCTGGATGACACAACCAGTGATAATATTACAACAAAACAGAGCGACAGATCAAATTAGAGAAGAAAATGAAAAAAAATGAAAGATGTAATCGGAGAAAAACAGCCGGAAGAATAGAATGAGAGAAAATTAAGTCTAGAGAAATAACCAAAGTAAAAATCAAAGATGGTTAACTTACCTGTCTACCTGTTTTGCTGACACCAAAGAAAGAATAGTACAAATAAGACAACCAGAATAGAATAACAAGAAAACCAAATGACAGATCAATCATAGGGAACAAAATGAGAAAGAATCAAAGATTTACTTGGAGAAAAATGAATGAGAAAAAATAGAATCAATAAAATATATATCAGAGAGAAAACCAAAGAAAAATTCAAAGATGGTTAACTGTTTAGCTGTTTTGGTGACAACCAAATCTGGTTGAAGATGATCATCAAACTATGGTTTAGAAGGGTATACCATGGGAGTAATGCCTAACAAATGGCAGGTTGGAGTCTGAGGAAGAGATAATGTGCCTAAAAGAACATTGATCAAAGGTTGAAGTGGTGTATGGCTCCTGTCTGGTCGGCTTTCCAGAATTGAAATCTGAAGTATTGAAGAATTTGGCAATTAGAACTGCCCTCTTTAGTTACTTATGGTTTGTTTATTGAATACACTAACTTAACGAGCAGGCTCGTGAGCTCATGAATTGAACCCATCCAATCTTGGGCTTGTCCTGTTTAAGTGAACAAGCACTTTTTGTAACTTGAATTCAAATCAAGGTTGAAAATCATCCAATCAAACCGAACTGGGGCTGAGCTGAATTCGAGTTATTTTAAAGCAGCTTGTTTGAATGCCAACTCTACTCCTTTTAAAATGTGGGACTTTTCATCCATGCTAACAGTTTCCATGAACAACTATTTAAAGAAAAACAAAGAAGGTGAATTCTGCATTTGATTTAGCCAAAAATCCTTTTTTGTGCTAATTTCTTTTGGGTTGTTTCATTGTTAAAAGTGATTTTGGGCCTCTAGCCCCTTTTATTGATCCTGACATACACGTATCTTATTTCAGGCAGTATTTGCCACTGATTTGCAATCACGTAGCTTCTTACGACTTCCAAAGCCTCCTGGAGTGGATTTCCGTGCATCGTGAGTTCCTTTACACATGCCCAAACTATTTGATCATATAATATGTAACTACAACACTTAACTAACACCGATTCAACGCAGTCAACAGCCATGAAGTTCTGGGTTGTTCCCTTGAAACCCAGAGCATTTGTTCTTCAACAATGTCGGTTTAACCTCTATGTTTTCTCACCTTTGTTTTTATGAATTGACTAGGAATATAAACCTGAAATGAAACTGCCCAAATCTAAATGTTAAGAAAACACTAGAAAAAGTATTTTTATCTATATTTTCTTCAATGAATTAGAGTTTGGAGAGTTTGACTTCCTAGATTTTGGCCAGTTGGTTTTCATTTGACTTTTTGAAGCTCATAAATCCAGATTGTGTCCAGGTCGATCTCATTGACCACATTGCTCATAACTTCTCCTCTCAACCAGGATTTTTTACTCCTCTCTGTTATGCTATATTTGCATTGAAATACATCATCATAATCTTACTATACTAACAAATGAAGACTCTTTGATTTACAGTGTGATAATTGTTTTAACAGTTCAAACCAGTTGTGAACAACTCTGAATTTGCAGGTGTTTCTGTCATAAGAAGACCATTGATATGGGATACATATGTTCAGTTTGTTTATCAATATTTTGCAAACATCACAAGAAATGCTCCACCTGCGGGTCAGTGCCTTTAGATCTTGCAAGAATCATGTCATTGTACAAGCAAGCTTCAGTTGGATCACCTGATTTGATATTATGTTTACACAATCTCCTTTTTAACCATTATAATCATTGTTTCTTTTTACTTCATGTAATACCTGTTGCCATGCATCGTCATTGAATCACAATTGAGTCCATGTTAATTTTTTAACAATAATCTGAACCTGAGCAAGGATAGCAAATGCTCAAGCTCCTACAAGTTTCTTTGCTATAAAATACACTTTATATGGGTGTATATTCCTTCATCAATCCCACTCTCTGCCATTTCATCCGAAATAAGTGGCTTCCCTTCAGATGTGAGATGTTGCTTTTCTTTGAGAGGAAGCAAGGGGGAATAGTTGTTAGTGGGATATCTGCTGGGAGGAGCTTTATGGCTGGTTAAAAGTTGTGGTTTTTCCCTAAAATCTGTGTTGATTTTTTTTTTAGAAAGTTTTTTAAAAAAAAAAAAAAAAATTTTGAAAGTTAAATCTCTGTTGATTTTGAATCTTGCTAATGGTGACTTCAATGAAAATGAATGAGATGCAGGGAGGAGCTGCAGTAACAGGGCTGCATGTGAAAAATGATTATTAACTTTTCACTGGCCTACTTGTTCTGGCTCCAAAACACAAGCAGTTCAATCAATATGCTTTTGTGACTAACATTTCTGCTGTTGCTATTTCTAAGTTTTTCTTAAAAAACGATACCCATAGACAGTATTTTTCAGCGGGTAGCATGCTGTGAGCACTAGGCCTGGTATGGATAGATGTGTCGTATCCATTTAAAATACAGTTGTTCAGATACAAAAGTATAATCTTTTAATGAGATTACACAAACTATACCCCCAACACTCAGGGACCATTTGTGTCTTCTTAGAAAAATCAAATAGAACTCTTCTAGTGATGATGACACACTGTACCTCCAACACTTAGGGACTTCCATTTGACCTGTTTGTTTGTATCTGAGCATATTCTTATTTTTTCAATTCATATTGGCATAAGCATGCTCTTTTAAAAATTGAGCTAGAGACATTACAATTAGAACATGTTCCTCTCCTTTTTCCCAGCCTTCGTTAAGCAGAGACATTATTGTCAAGTTTCTATTTTGATAAGATAAACTAAACCCATGCATTGATCTATAATTTGAAATAACAAGAACTTGTAGTTTGATTTTGGTAACGATTATATAGCCGAGGAACTTTCTAACTTTCTAAAACGTCGGTGTGCCAAGATTCAACTCTCTTGCAAATATGCACTAAAAAAATGTTGATGCATGACATTACTTTCTAACAACCGTTATTGATGCTATTCATTTTGTGATGATTCAGGTCTGATTTCAATCAGTCCCACGAAGATGCCACTTCAGCATTGGATCGTAAAAGGAAGACGCCCGAAGCTTGACATCTTAAATCCACGTCTGTTGACTTTGTGGCCAGGGAATTGCTATGATTCCTCCTACGGTCTTTACCAACACAGAAAACGAATTCATCATCCAAAAGAGTATTGAAGACAAGACTGAAAATCATGGAGAATTCTTAGTCTATGTTTTCAAGAAAAAAACAGCAATGTGCTGGCATCCAGTCTGAAGTTATTGCAAGAATTTCGATTTTCAGGTAACCCATGCTCTAGGTGTTCCTTCCAGTAATATGACATTGGCAGGCGATGAGCATACTCTCTTATAGCAGGCTCTTTTACAAGTGATCGACTGGTGATTTGGCATCTCCTGTATTTATACTCTTTAAAATCTGGACCAGTTTTAACGAGAGAGGTTCAGCGTTTCGTTGGGTCTCTGGAACCAGTACTGTAGTTTCAATTCTTTTAGCCATAGTTCAAATGAGATGTGCCTTGTTGTGATTTGCTGCCTTCCTATTCTATGGACCTTTTGTTCTAACCTCTTGAGTTCATTGCGCACGTACGGGTTAATAAACTCTTTTTTATGAATTTGACTAACAAGACAACCTTTATACCACCTCTAAAGAACCTGAGTATTAAATTATCATAATAGCCTCCGGGAAGTGCTAAAAAATTTGATATGGTCAGATTTAGAGTTTTATCTTGACTTCTAAGTTCAAATGAACTCGTCAATAAAAATTCAGAAACCAATCGCAAATGATTGATTGAAGTAAGCACACTTTCATTTTATTTCCTTCTCTAAAGAAAGCACTCTTTGAGTAGTAGTTATCAGTAATATTATTTATCATTCCCCATGCACGTCAAGTACTATTATTTTCGAGATGGTGATTGTGTTTAGACATTAAACTCAAGCTGATTTAAATAATATCTTCACTAAACAATATTTTATGTCCCTTCGAACTGTAATTAATTTGAACCATCTCAAATTCTATTTAAAATATCAAAATTCTAGACCACTCACAGTTGAATTGAATTATTTGAGAATGCTTGGGTTTTCTGGAAATATCTCCCGTTCATCTCGCTAGCTAAAGCTAGGAAACCAGATAATGGACGAAAACGAAATCTTTTATTTAAAATCTCATAAATTAACACCGCTTCCATATTCTTCCTTTTTCAACCAAACGAATTGAAAACAAAACTGTATAAATCCGACTTTTGTCTCTGGCAAATTTCAACCAAAAATGTACTCTTTTCAGAGAAAAAAATGGGTTTTAATTCACATACAATTGCCTTCAGAGAATGAGTTTCGCAGGATAAAGTTACAGGGACCTAGCCGCAAGAAGAGTACCTAGTACACCCTATACACACCAAGTAAGACCAATCTAAGAAGTTACCTCTTAATACATCAGCTCAGAGAACATTAACCTACCTACGGTTTGCATTTTCTATAAGGGTGAAGGGCAGTAGCTCCCAGCATTTTGCGCCAAACTCAGGATTCAATCGCTTTCATCAGCAGCATCTGGTTTCCACATACAGGAAATATGAATGTTATTATCACCTTTTGGTTTATCACATACAGGAAAACAAATCGTTCTTGTTTCATAAACCATCAATAAGAAAGTTTAGACTAAATTGCATGAACTGGGCTGAAGGAAAAAGAGTAACCTTAAAATAGGCACAACGGTCTAGTCCAAACAATTTTTTGTAGACAAGACAATATTTTAGTAAAAAATAGGATTATACATGGCATAATCCAGGCATCAAACGGCTAAATGCAACAAGCAAGAGAAAGAAGTACAATGACATTTTTTCTTTAGCAAACACCTAAATATTTTCCCACAAAGAAAAGGAAACAGGGAGGAAATGCTAAAAGATAGGTACATTGGGAAATCATTTTGTAAAGTCTTTGATTAAGGCCTCACTATGGGTAAGGGCTGTTTGAGTAATTGACATTCAACAAGAAAAGTGGGTAGGAATGTCATTAAGACAGAGTCTAGAAATAGTCCTGTTATTTTCTGATACCCATAAAAGTTGCTTAATTCTGTATGCACTTTATGGATAACAAATTTATAAACAAAAGTTAACCGTGCACCTACTTCCAAAATTCTAATTATCAAGTAAAATGCAATTACCATTTTATCCATAGCGGTAGAATAATGGATATTTCATTTCTTCCTATCTCACAAACCATATTAGGTACAAAAACATAGGGAAATAGAATGTTCTTATGTTCCAAATTTTCAGGAAACTGCTTTGTTTTACAGTTAATCTGACAATCTTACCTTCATTAAACTCTTCACTTGATTCTCCGCTATCACTATTTCCTTCTTCAGACTCTTCTTCATCATCATCTTCTTCTTCTTCACCCTCTGCTTCCTCACAGCCCTCATCTGGACTCTTGGCCTTCGGTGGTGGTGGTGGTGGTGGTGATGGTGGTGGCTTAGTGAAATAGCTCGAGGACCGCCGCCTTGAACTTGAAACAATGTTGCTTGTGTCAATGCCCTCAAGTTCTTTTGCTCTTTCCTTTTTCTTCTTCACAGCCTTGATTTCTAGAAGTAGGAAAAACAAATTAAATTTATTCTTGGCTGCATATATCAACTGATTGTACAAAGAAAAACGACACATTCAAGCAGAAACAGAGGTAAGAGATTCAGGATGCCCATAAAGGAGGGGATAGAGCAAAGGGAATATAATGTTAGGAGAGTATTTAAATAATATGTTGATGAAGTCTGCAAAAGTGTAATACTACATATAGGTTTCTATTGTCAGGAGAATTCAAGAAAATTCAAAATTCCACCAATTTACCAGAGTAAAAAGATTGTCCTTGAAAGCATCAATTTGCATGTGGAGTGAAAATTTGATGTCCGTCCTAAATTTGAGGAGAATCTAATGTGTTACCAACTAAGAGTTATAGCAACACGGAAAAATGAACTTCTTAGGATATTGGTACCCCTCACATCAAATGTCATGATGCTAATCCCACACAAAAGAAAACTCAAGGCTTATAAATAAAGAGAACGGAAGACAATATAAACACTGAATTATACACATGCATGACAACGTCTCAAAAGGTTCAAGCAAGTCCAAGTTCATAAAACCTTAGCCAAAATTTACTCATGTCATATGATCATGCGGATAAGCATATTGCCAGCTATTAAGATTTTTTGACACTAGTTTCAATATATTCAAAGGTGGTATATGGTCAAAAGTCAGGGAAATATATTATCAACAAGTGGAAGAAGTAACAGACCAGGAAAAGAAATGCTCACAAGCACCAGAGGCCTAAAATTGAAATGCACACTCACTTTCACATAAAAATATAAGAAAAAACAAGAAACAGTCACCTTTTTCAGAAGGATTAGTAGACAAGCCTTCCTTTTTCAAAATCTCCTCTAACTCCTTTGCAAGAATGCCCTCACGTTTATTTTCAGGGGCCTGTTTTGCTCTCTTGTAAACTGAAGGAGGAACACTGGAAAAGACAAGACATGATTAAATCTCAAAAACATGAACTAACTGAAAAACATTGAGCATCAACAAGGGTCTTCGGATGAAACAGGGGGCAAAAGCACATAAAAAAAAAAAAGAGAAAAAAAACAACTTACTTCATTCCACATGCTTTGATCACTGATTTAAGATGCTCAACATGCTTTCCATACACTTGACTTGATGCTTCTTTTCTCTTCTGTGACCAGTAATTAACATCAAAGTTGTGCTACTTCAATCTATGTTCTTTTATTCCAAAAAAAAAAAAAAGATACTATGAATAGAAAATTAACAGTGGAAAGATTAGTGTTTTAAACATGTAAAGACCTTGACACGATCTTCGCCAGATGTTTGGGAACCATCTTCATCAGAGTCATCACTTTTCTGTCTCTCTGAAACCTCTGCCTTCTTCTTTCGAATCATAGATAGGTCTTTTTCTTCCGTCCTTTTACGTTTTTTCTGCCCTTCAGAATTTGTTGCTCTTTCCTTTATAGCTTTTTTTGGTGTTTTAGGCTTTTTTTCATCTTCAATCTCAGCCTCCTCACTGGAACTCTGCTCAGGGACATCAGCATCTGAACTTCCTTCTCCTTTATTAACCTCCTTGTCCTCAGCTTCAGCACTGTCAATTACCTTGAAAAAGTAAAAATAAATTGCAATACAGTTAAAAAATTGTTGTTTCCAAATGAGTACATAATGAAATACTGTATAATATGCACTAACCTCATTTACAGCCATCTTAATGAGTGCTTTATGGACATCAAGAGCATGCTTCTCAAGCTTAAGATCATCTTCCAACAATCGACGGACTCCGACCATTGTAATTGTCCTGCAATTTTGAGATGATGTACACAGTTTCCTTGAGGGGGTTGATGATGTCCTTGAGAAGTAACAACATGGAGCAAGGGTATACAACATGCACCATTTTGAGAGACACAAGGCAACACAAAGTACCATTTTTTCTTGAGGCACAACATATATAAATCTACCCATTCTATATGTAGCAAGTATCTGATCATTATTCAGGTATACATTAGAGACGGCAGGTCATACCAAATGACAACAATGATCCATATAATTGATTATAGAACAGATGAATGAAACTGATCCCAGCTGGAACATTAATTTTTTTCTTTTATACTGAAAATGAGACGGTGTATCCTTCCATTGTATAATTGCCAGGATGATCCTAGTTCAAGCACTCTCAGCATTTGTTTTGAGAATTCATTTTAACTCATACAAATAGTATCACTTCACAAACAACATACACAACAAGACAATTTCTAAAAGGGACAAAAATTTAGAGACCAAAAGGACTTCAAATGTTTCACAGGCACTTACAAACTCATTGAGGAAAGAACAAAAGAGTAGTTTGAGCATATGTAGAAGAAAATACTCATGAGATTTTCTAAAGAAGGAAATAGATTTGATGATTCATCAAAATAGCAATTTTTGGAATTCCTTGAATGGAAAGCTAGAATTGGTCTTAAGAAGGTGTAAGTCAAGCTTTCAAAACACGATCATAGTGCCATAATTAACTACAAGAGAACAAATTCAGAATAAAATGAACTGAAATTACATACGCAGCATGCTCTCGGAAGTATGCAGCTCTGTCATTCACAGCCTTCTTTACTGTGTCCTCATTTATGACATCTTCAATATCTGTTTTCTCAGATTCTGGTTCAGCTTTAACCTCCTCACGTGAACCTTGAGATCCCTTCACATCATCTACAGAATTGTTTTCCTTCTCTCCATTCGGTGGTTCAGTACTTGCCTCAGCTTTTTCCTCGTCAGTAACAGCTTGTTCCCCATTCTCCTCGGTCTTCTTGGCAGAACATTCATCACCAAGACTAGCAAACCCCTAGTTTTAAAAAATTGCCAGAAGAACAAGACAACGACAAAAAAAATAAAACAAGTTCGATCATTCAGAACCTAAACCACAAGATCAATTTGCAGTGTGTAATCTTAAGAGAAAATTTCATGTCATGGACAAGAAGGGAAATTCCTTTTGTTCATTTCAGGTCCAGTTGATGGGTACTAGATAAACACTTTGGCGAGGGTAAAATAACTGTTTGAAGCAAAAGTTAGTCAGCACAAATCATCAAATTAAAACCAAAATACAAAAATAAAGTTTGCCGTCTTGAAATTTAGCCCACTTTATAGAAATTTAAAACAAAAGACCTAAAAAATAATGCATTCAGAAAGACAGCTGATCATAAGAAGCATCAGCCAGATACTCTGTCCTCATAAATGGTGGTGCTCATGGGTATATTAAACCTACAAGGGGACTAAGACAAGGAGAGCCGCTATCTCCCATGCTCTTTAACATTGCAGGTGAAGGTCTGAGATTCATGCTGAATATGGCTTTGAATGAGGGTTGGTTGGACCCCATGATTGATAGGGATTGCCTCCAAGCACCGCTTGTACAATTTGCCGATGATACAATTATTTTTTGTAAAGGCACAATTGAGCAACTTAGAGTGGTAAAATGTTTGTTGATGCTTTTTGAAATCACATCCGGATTAAAGATAAATTGGACCAAGTCTGCAATTTATGGCTTCTCCGGCCAATCATGCAAAGTGACGAATGATATGGCTGACATGCTTTGGGTTGTAAAATCGGTTCTCTTCCTAGTAATGCGTATCTTGGCTTACCCTCTTCACTTTGGAAGGATAACAAGGAATTTATGGGACCCAGTTATCGAGAAAATGAACATCAGGTTGAGTACATGGCGGGAAACTACTCACAAAGCCGGTAGACTTACTTTGATCAAAGCTAATCTATCCGCATCCCCACCTATTACCTTTCCTTCTTGCATTGTCCTATTTACGTGGTGAACATCATTGAAAGAACTATGAGGAATTTTCTATGGTCGGTACTTCGTGAGCGATCCAAAATTCATCTCATCAAGTGGGATGATGTTTGCAAGGCCAAAGGGACGGAGGATTAGGAATCGAAGGATAAGATATATGAGCGAGGCTTTACTCACTAAATGGTTGTGGAAGTTGAACACGGTGGGGAATCCACTTAGAGGAAAATCATAGTTAATGTATTTGACAACGAGGCCAAGGAAATGGTGGTTTGAAGCCCCAAGACATGGGAGACTTTCTTCCATATGGAAGAAAATCATTCGATGTTCCCGTTCTTTACTACATGTTTCTCTCTTGCCGGGCATTGGCAATAGAATTCGTTTACTGGTGACGAATTGGATTGGTGATACTACTTTAGCAGAAAAATTTTCAAGACTTTACCTCTTAGCCAAACATCAAGATTGCTCTATAAGGGACATTGTTTCTGCTGGTCAACTAATAGATGTGGACTGGACCCTCTTCTTTAGAAGACGTTTCAATGATGAGGAAGCTATTGAGGTTTCCAAATTTCTTGAGGATTTGAGTATTTTTTACATGAGAAGAGACCGGGATGACGAACTGATCCGGAGGCCTCACTCTAAAGGACTCTTCACGGTAAGCTCTGCATACTCTTGTTTAACTAATCAAGGCCATCAACCTCACTTGGCTGCAGTAGCATGGTCACTCTCGGGTCCTAAGAAACAAATTTTCTTTGGGTGGTGCTTTGCTTGAGGGGTAGATTACCTACTAGAGATTTGTTGATGAGGATGGGAATTCAGATTCAAGATGCCGTTTGTCCTTTATGTAATCTTGAAAGTGAGTCACTCAATCATACTTTGATCCATTGCCCTTTCAAATGGAAAGTTTGGTTATTCTTCCTTAATAGATTCGGGCTTATTTTACCTATCCTCGTGACCTATATGGTATTGTTGCTCTCATTGGCTCCTGGGTCTTGGAAGTAAAGGAAAGCTCATGTTTTCTTGTTGCATAGGATATATTCCTTGGATGATATGGAAGGAAAGGAACAATCGAATTTTTCAAAATAAATCCAGCTCTTGGACTGACCTTTGCCATCGAATTACAACTCAGATTGTTAGTTGGCTGAAAATTCACAAGGCTTTCAAGAATGTTGAATGTGGCACTATATGGAGTTCCTGGAATTTACATGCAAGAGAGGGGAATGGTAAACTAGTCAAAACTATTGTTTGGTTTTCCCCAAACTCCTACAAGTTAAACTTTGATGGGTCATCTTTTGGAAACCCGGTCTAGCCGGAGTGGGGGCCTAATCAGAATTCAACGGAAATATATTACTCACATATTCGGACCACTTGGTATTAGTGAATTCTACGATTGCGAAGCTCAAAGTCTACTCCATGGACTCAAATGTTTTCTCAAGTATCATTTTGTTAGTCCATTGCATGTTGAAGGCGACTCTCAAGTTTTGATTCAATGGTGCAAGCATGATCTCAGGCCTCCTTGGCGAATCGTTGTATCATTGATGAAATTAGAGACCTTTCATTTATTGTCACTAGTTGGATGCATGTATTAAGAAGTGCCAATGGTAGGGCCGATGAGTTGGCTAAGCAAGGGACTGTTGAGCAACATATTGTTGTTGTCACCCCCTAGCTTCATGTAACCATTTTTGTGTTTGTTGTTTGTTTGTTGTTGTAATCTTTCGCCCATTTGGGCCACAATAATAAAAATCTCAACTTTCAAAAAAAAAGAAGCAAAAGACATGAAAAAGTATACACGAAAAAGACCAGGGAATTAAAATCAGATGGTTGTATCGACCTAAAACACATTAATGGATTAGCACAATCACCTCCTCCAAGCACTTCTTGACAAATCTCTTATGAACATCCAATGCAAATTTCTTCAACCCAAGATCCTTCTCCAAAACCCGCCGAACCCCTTCCAAAGTCAATGAACTGCAGCAACGAGAAACCAGTTACAAAGAAATGAAACCTTAGACCAACTTAAGTAATTAAACGTCATAAGCTTCAAAGCAAACTACTCAGAACTGAATTTATCATTGATTTACATCAGAAACAAAAAGCACAGGATGTTCAACACGATCGATATCTTTTCAATTTCCAGTTCTTTTTCTGCACAATTGTTGATAATTGTATGAAGTCAGGGTGAACAAATCCAAGGACCCAAAGAGAAAAAAGTAACCAATCCTTCAATGTGGCATGGAAATATACTCTTCTTTTTTTTTTTGAAAATGAAGAAATCTACTCAATTTCACTGCTTGATCTGATATCCAAGTCACTTGAAGCGACCTTGAAGACAAGCATAAAAGGTGACGACCTTCAAAAAGAAAAACAAGATATTCCCTAAACCACTACTAAAGCTCTCACTTATCCTCTCCATGAATAAACTAAAAACAAAGACTCAATGACCAATGCTGAAATACATTAAAAAAGATCCTCCAAGTTCCTCTTTAAAGGAGTTTCCGGCATTTTCAGCAATTTCCATTTTTTTCGCTCTAAATACCCAATCGTCATGCACATCATTGAAGGCTAATCCTAACAATGCAGAAAGTTCAATGTGTTCACAAGAGAGAGAGAGAGAGAGAGAGAGAGAGAGAAGTCAGTTTAAGAAAGTATCTGCTACTTGATCTATCATTTGATATCTCCATAATTAGACAGATTTTCAAATGTTTCAGCACCATCCAGTGCTGAAAGCACTTTTTTTAATACAATACAATTCTCTGGGGAGACTCAAACCTGAGACCTCCCGTAACACAACCCTCTATGTGACCACTGAGCTATACTCAAGTGCACCCCATCCAATACACCAATAGTCAAATAAAAACACTGTTGAACAAGTCGAAGCATTTTAGTCGGTGTTCTCTCATTTTAGTCGGTGTTCTCTCTTCAAAATGAATTTTTATTCGAATAGCTGTCCTAAAATTGTGTTCCATCACCATCCATGCGCATATCAAATAAGACTCTAAATGCTTGAGCTTGTTGCAATCATCCAAAGATTACTCAACTAGTAAAATCTTCTTCAAAATCCATCCCTTCAGAACATCATATCACATGTAATGAAACAATTTTATTCTTAATACAGCTTTTGCCGCACTAGCATCCACAATTTCCTTGTAATATGTACTTCGTACTATATTAGAAAATTTTGGAACTCTTCAATTCTGAGGTCCAATGCAAGCTATTCTTACTTTTTTTTTATAAACAATATGATAGCTTCTCTTCCTATTCGAGTCCATCTTTCAGAGTATCCATCCGAAGACAATATAT
This sequence comes from Aristolochia contorta, assembly GCA_022405105.1. Classification (NCBI taxonomy): domain Eukaryota; kingdom Viridiplantae; phylum Streptophyta; class Magnoliopsida; order Piperales; family Aristolochiaceae; genus Aristolochia; species Aristolochia contorta. The sequence goes on along the minus strand of CM039668.1, from coordinate 13,574,411 downwards.
TAGAGGCCATATTATTTATCATTAGCTAGTTCACCGTGGAAAAGTCCACAACATAGAAACTTGTGGTCCCCAACCATATTTCCTGTGAGTAGTTGCAAGACTAAGATTATAAATGTTTCAAGTACTGGGAACTTGAGCATAGCTCAGTGGTCACACAGAGGGTTGTGTGATGGGAGGTCATGGGTTCAAGTCTCCTGGAGTTGGAGTGTGGGAATTGGATCAACAAAAGTAGCTTTCCTCAAAAATAAATAATAACTGTTTCTAGTCCTTGGAATTACAAACATTTCAAGTTCCTTTATTTGCACTTTTGGAATCTTGTTTGGAGGTTAAGGAAATCGGCTGACTCTCTTGCCAAACAAAAAGCCTCCCACCAATCTCTTGTTGCAACAAAGACTTCTTGTTGATGTTTGTTATTCTTTGCTCTCTCGGATTATGCACTACAACCTCGTCTTTCTAGAAACAAAGAAAATATTTAATAAATCCATTTCTATTTACATCAAAGTAAATATTAGTTGGAAAAATATAAGCATGAGACCATGAACTATGAATACGGAAAGATTCTAAAACATACAATAACAAGTGTAAGTACAAAACATTCATAGAATATATATAATTAACAAACTTTTAACAAAAAATCATTCAATCATATAGTAGGTTTTTAACCTCTGTAACAGGAATTTCTGTAATAATATCTATAATAGACAAAAGGATGCTTTAGTTAGAGTGTATGGCTCTCCAAGTCAATAAAGATAATGTATCAGACATCTAACTAATAAGTATTTCTGTAAGGTTGACTAAAGGAGGAAATTTGCATATTTAACAGCGTGACTATGCTGTTGTTTCCCAACCAAGAAGTTTGAGTACAACCACCACTCAAAAATAAATAGTGCATTTTTAAAGTTGAGTATTGAAAAATAATCTATGATTAAGTAAAATTAATCAATGATACTTTCCTTGCTTATCAGTAGTATGCACACTTTGCAAAACTTGCATTCTCTTCAATAATTGCAGTTAGCGATTGAATTTGAAGATTGTTTTGAAAACAAACACAAATCTTCAGTTTCGCAACAATTTTAAAATTCTTCAAGAGGACAACGAAATTAAGAAGTTGAAAAAAGTTACCATTGAGGTAAAAAAAATCCCTTGTTTTCCATTTGTTATGAATGCTAAGCCACATATTTCATTACAGGAATGGTCATGGCAATAAGAATCTAACTATTAAACCTTCAATCTGTCATTTTTTTCTGAAAACGAACCACTAAATTGTTGATATAAGAAAATTCATTTGTTCCGATACATTTAATTGTAATTTAAAAAATAAGTAAGCTGAGTAACGAAAATTCCTTTGTTTCTGATGCATTAGAGGGGCACTTACCACAATAAGAATGTATAAAATTTGGCAGCTTATCCCTCTCAAAATTATTTGGAGAATATTTATCCTTAAAAAATTCCTTTTTTAGTGAAAAGAAAAAGTTGCTTCAATATCGGCTAAAGATGGATCACCAATGGTATGAATCCTCATAAATGGGACCCATCTGATTACCAGAAGAAAGCCGTCGTTTTCCAAAAAAATTCCAATTCCAGAGAGTCATCTAAATATTAACGAGCGGCCCACCAACACAGTCATAACAACAAATAACAAGGACGGATACTAACTACTGAATTACTCAAAGTCTGAAACATAAAATAATAATCCCCGGGTGTCTCCAAAATGCAACATCTACATATCTTAGAACTGAAAATGATCGACCACTGTTCTCAAAACCCTAAGAATGGGCAAAAGCAGTTGTACAAAAATAACAAAAAACGGAACAAAACAAATTATTTGAAACGGAACAATCACAAACAACGAAAAAAAAAATTAGGTTCTCACTCTGCCTGCTCTTTGAAATAGTTAACGCGCTCCCGCAAGCCGCGAGATATCTGCTCTTCCATGTCCTGCGCCTCTGTCATCTCTCCCTCCTCGGAAAAGGACAAAAGAATTCTACTTGGGAACTCAGCACAACCAGTTATCAATGTCCTCCTCGGTTCCGAAAATTCAAAACTCCCGCTCAGACGTGAGGTTACATACTCCCAACCTCCATGCAGCACCACCTCTCTCACCACGCCTGCAGGCTGCAAGACTTGAATTCCGTCCGAGTCCCCGTCGAAGCGCCACGAAGTGCAAGCTGATCAAGAGACGGGTCCGTTTCACAGATGGCACGCGGACCAAGCAAGCACTTAATGTCAGCGGGCCGGGGCGGGTTAAACCGGAAGCCTCCCCGACCCCGTAAGCAGGGATGAGGTTACCAACCCGACCCGACCTAGTAGATTGCAAATATGTGAAGGAGATTTTTTAAAAAAATAAATAAATAATTTACTCTCATATAGTCAAATATTTCAAGTCAAACTGTGATATAAATAGTGGGGCTTTTTACTTCTAAGATTTTACACTGTGGCATCCAAGTTACAATCCTTGTGAAAGATAAATTTGGAGATAAAATCTGTAAAATTTTATTTTTTAAATAAAATATTATCTATTTATTCTATGGTTTATCTTACTTAGACCAAGTCACAATGTAAAACCTCGAAGTAAAATCAAGAAGTACCGATAAGATTTTTTTTCAAGTTTTAAAGTTTCTTCAAATAGGAATGGGTGGGATTTTGCGGGAAAAACGCCCTTTGAAATCCATGGGGCGGAATTAGTGCTTTTTAGAACCCGTTGAAAGGGTTTTTGTGGGCACAGGTTTTTAGGTTGAGCTATGAGCACCATGAAAGTACATAATTCGTGTACCACACATAGTTGTCTATGTATCCATGTCAAAAGGGTAACTGAATTACGTACCCTTCAAATAATTTGTTCCAACCCCATAAGGGTCAGGTTGACACCGAACTCAATTTGTTCCAACCCTTCAAATAATTCACACATCTCCAACATTTAACTTAACAACCCCATAAGGGTCTCATACTCCTCTCAGCCTAACCATGGTACGTTGAGCGGTAAATTGTAATTATAAAAAAAATAAAAACTAGAAGATTTTCTTGATTTTCTCTTCTTTCTTAAATTCCAATAAATTTGACTTTCGTATCGATTTTTAGGGGCATTCGACTAATGAAATTTCCTTATTTGAATCCCCCGAACGGCCGCCAGCAGGCAGCAGCAGCTGCGGTCTCAGGTATGTTCGGGATTTTGACGCGTAGAATCACTGTAAACTTCAGAAAGGAAAAAAAAAAAAATCTTTAGAAAATCCAATAAGAAAAACAAAAAGGCAGAGGTAGCTAGAACCCTGGAATGGCTCGATTGTCTAGACTCTACATATGACCTTTTAACCCCTCAAAACTCTTCTCCCCCACTTGCTTGGAAACTTCCCAGAGCAGAGCCGGCGACAGCCGACAGAGTCGCCCAAGTTCCTTTTCTCTGACCCTCACTCGTTTTCAGTCTTTCTTCCTCCTTATTCGGATGCCTGTTCGCGAGACCTGATCATTTTTGACATGCGGCTGGTTTATTATCTGCATTCTGGCGTTGAGAGATGAGAGGCGTCGTCTTCTGTTTTGGGTGGGATGAAGTAAACTAGCTGGAGTTGGGGGGTGTGGAGAGGCTCTTGTGCGTGCTGGGTTTTGTTTTTCTTTTCTGTTTTTTTTCTCTTTTTGGAGAAATTTTGTCGTGTTTACACGAGTTCGAGATTGTTTATCGTTGAGAAGAGTCGAGTTTCGGGGTATATTTGAAGGTGCGTTTGTCTGCTATGAAAATGTCTCGGTTTTCTTAGTTTTATTATCTTTTTTTTTTTTTTGTTGGTATATGCATTTATCCTGTTTAGTTGATCTTCTGGAATTGTCTTATGTATTCTTCCTGGTGAAATTTTGATGGGTTTTTCGTTTATCATCTCAAACTGGTTCATTTTGTTGGAGTTTTACAGTTTATTGGGTGCTTTGGTGTTCCCATTCCCATCTTAGCTGCTAACATGAAAATCCTAGTGTCTTGGTAAATAAAGGAAAAAAAAAAGAGAAAACACGTGCTTGGCGGCTCAGCTGTGGGACATGCCAAATGAGCGTACTTGCGTACATATGTTAATTGATTGTTATCTATATTGCTGCAATCATCGAATAATTGTTGACTGGATCTGCTTATTATTAATAAGGTGAAAGTGGAGTGCGGAATTTTTGGCACGTAAGCATTTCTTTACTGTTCATCGGATACGATGAGGTGATTTTTGTTGTTGTCGTTTGATAATTTGCAGAGATTGTGATTCTCAGAATTTTTGCACACTTGTAATTTTTACTCCCTTGGATCTTGATGATTTTGTGTGTGCTCAAAATTATCTTTGTGGAAGCTGCTCAGTTGGTTTAGAATTAAAATGAATACTCTCTCTTTGAGCTGTTTGTTACTGGCTTGCACAAATAATTGAAAGTTATGCTTTTGTTTAACATTTTTTTTTTTTTGCAATATTTTTCGTGAAGTTCCAAATCTTCATCTTGTGTTTCAAAGCAAAAGGTTTTAATTTAATTTTATGTCGCTGATGTTGTATGTCTGGGGCTTTTCGCAGAAAATGTTGAGAACTAAGCAGCTTGGTACACTTTCGCACTGTGCAAGGTCATTTTTCCTTGGTGGTTCACGAAGTGGCACTGCTGACGGTGCTTCTACTGCTTATCCTGAAGATGAGCCCTGTGTCTCAAAGAATCCTACAATTTCATGTCAAAAGGAACCTGCTAATGTGGTACCTCTGGTTGTACCAATCGGAACCAGGCCTGCTCGTGACCTCAACGCCGAAAATCGTGGCAACTCTTCCATCTCAAAAGGTTTCTCTCTGTCCAACTCTCCCTTGCAACCAGTTTGCACTGGGCCCACAACTGATGATCCAGATGCTTCTGGTCTATCATCCTTGACAATTGCGGAACACTTGGTTAAGGCTGGTGTTGCAACTGTTGGCTTTTTTTCTGATGTTGTAAACCACAAGCTTCCAATACTGGATGGTAGTGGAATAGTTGCCATATCCCCAAGTTATGTGGCTGATACTCTCTCAAGTCCACAGCCGCATAAAAGAGCTCATGTTGTGAAAGTTAGTCCAAATTCATCAGTTGCGGTTAAAGTGGATTCAAATTCTGCCAATACTAATTACCATGGTCCAAAAGGCAAAATAAGACAGCCAGGTTTATCAGAAGGATTTCAACAGGTGTCAAGCACAAAAGGTAGGAGTAAAAAACAAGGTTATGATGTTGGGCAGAGCACAAAAGCTAGAAATGTCGAAGCTGTTGGTCAACATTTCTCCAATTTTAGAAACAAGGTTACAGAAGACTGTTCCCAACATATTCCAACCACTAAAGCAAACTCTTTAGAAGCAACTGAGAGCTTAAATTCTGTTGGCCATGAACATAGACAGTGTGTACCACAGAGGACTACAAATCATCTATCTGCAAATTCAAGGTCTGGTGGTAGGTTATCGGAAAGGAAAGCGGGTCAAAACTTTAGGAGAGTGGACAAGGGATCACAGCCTGCGAAGAATGTCAAAGTGCGAGGAGGTTTTACCCCATCTAATCACGTGGTGGATGAAGTTCATCAGATTTTGCTACAGCTCAAGTGGGGAGCTGCTGCTGAAAAGGCTCTCTCAAAATTTGATTGTAAATTTAATGTTTATCAAGCAAACCAGGTTCTTAAAATGCTTAAAGACCATTCAGTTGCTCTCAGTTTTTTTTACTGGTTGAAGCGTCAACCTGGCTTCAGGCATGATGGGCATAGCTATACCACCATGATTGGCATCCTTGGCAGGGCAAGACAGTTTGGTGCTGTCAATAGACTTCTTGAAGAGATGGTTAAGGATGGATGCCAGCCTAATGTTGTTACATATAACCGTGTAATTCATGGTTATGGGAGTGCTAATTACATTGACGAGGCCATGAATGTTTTTAATGAAATGCAACAAGTAGGTTGCCAGCCTGATCGTGTGACATACTGCACACTAATCGATATCCATGCCAAAGCAGGGTTTCTTGAAGTTGCTCTGGATCTGTACAAAAGGATGCAAGAAGTGGGCCTCTCTCCTGACACCTTCACATATAGTGTCATAATAAACTGTCTAGGAAAAGCTGGCCATCTTTCTTCTGCGTATAAGCTTTTCTGTGAGATAACATCTCAGGGTTGTATTCCTAATCTAATTACCTATAACATAATGATAGCCTTACAGGCCAAGGCGAGGAACTACCCATGTGCCTTAAAGCTCTATCGAGATATGCAGAATGCTGGATTCCGTCCTGATAAGGTGACCTATAGTATCGTGATGGAGGTCCTTGGTCATTGTGGATACCTTAATGAAGCCGAACTTTTGTTTGATGAGATGAAACGAGAAGGTCATGCTCCTGATGAACCTGTTTATGGCCTCTTGGTAGATCTATGGGGTAAGGCTGGGAATCTTCACAAGGCGCGAGTATGGTATAACAGAATGCTTGGAGCGGGTTTGAAGCCTAATGTGCCAACATGCAATTCTCTTCTCAGTGCTTTTCTTCGGGGAAATTTGTTTTCTGAGGCTTATAATTTGTTGCAGAATATGATAAGCTTGGGTCTTTCGCCTTCTTTGCAAACTTATACTCTTCTCCTAAGCTGTTGTACAGACTCACAGTATCACGGTGACATGGTTTTATGCTGTGAACTCATGGCTGTTACTGGAAATGCAGCTCATAGATTTTTGTCAACCATGCCTGCAGCAGGGCCTGATGGGCAGAATGTCCATGCCCATGCCAGTCGGTTTTTTGACTTGATACATAGTGAGGATAGGGAGAGCAAGAGAGGACTAGTAGATGCTGTTATAGATTTCCTTCACAAGACAGGCCTGAAGGAAGAAGCAGGATGTGTGTGGGAGGTGGTGGCACAAAAGAATGTCTATCCCGATGCAGTGAAAGAGAAAAGCTCATGCTATTGGCTTATCAATCTCCATGTGATGTCTGATGGTACTGCAGTCATTGCACTTTCTCGGACGCTTGCTTGGCTGCGCAGGAGACTACTTTCATCAGGTGTTGGGCCAAACAGAATTGACATAGTGACTGGGTGGGGCCGGCGGAGCAGGGTGACAGGTTCTTCTTTGGTCCGGCAATCTGTTCAGGAGTTGCTGGACATTTTTAGGTTTCCATTCTTGACTCAAAATGGAAATACGGGGTGCTTTGTTGGGTGTGGGGAGCCTCTTAATGCATGGTTGGCTCAGCCATGCATTGAGCGGATGCACTTGCTGTAAGTAGCATTTCTTTTAATGTTATTTATTCTCGCCTGTATCATAATGCAGTTTTGTTGGAAATCTTGGCACAGATCATTTTGCAGGAGCTAGTTCTCTGTTATCGTTCTAGTGCTGTGTGTATGAAACTTTTTGTGACTTTTCGATGAGCCTTTGGAAGTGAATAGCCTTCGATATATGTGATCTGTCCATGAGAAAAGCTTGCCTATACAATTGTTAAAATTGAAGCACTACATTCTTCTCTGACCAGGGTACCGGTATGATGATACAGCAGTTGATATCTTCATCATGAGTTGATCAAGGGATATGTGCCATAATCTTCTACTTTTAGTTTAAATTTTCATTTTCTTGTGGGTTAATACTTGTTTGTTTTCTCTGCAATGTTCCACTGCGGTGTTTGGAACTTTTCATGATGCAGGTGAAGATAATTAAGCCATTTGGGATGGGATCATTCGGGGCCAGTTGTCTAATTTGTTCTGCAGTTTCCCAACCTTTGAATAGCTCAATACGAGTGCAGTATATGACATGCGAGGTTAATCTGCTGACCAGAATTGACTTAAGGCGGATGGAGCCTTGTGAATTAATGAGAAATATTCTCATTTCTGATCATGTTCGAGGCTTTGAAATTTAGGGTGAAGGGGTCAAAGGTCGCTGCCTTCAACTTTTCTTTAACCTTGAGAAAGGTGGTAGTTTATTCATAAAATGTCATTGGTTTATTGTATTCATAAATAATATCATTATATCACTTTTAATGTTAAAAGTCAATAAAATAAAAATAAATTTAAAATAACATCAAAATGAATGCATACAATGAAAAAGATATATAGAACAATAACAAATTCGTCTTAAAACCGTTCATCTTAATTATTGTTGTAAAAATGAGAAATGAGATGATCCAACTTTGACTAGAATTAATCCATATTACTTTTTTTTAAAGATTATTTTTTATGGATTTTAAAGTATTAACAGGTATTATGGGAATGAAAGAGAAATACAGGACGCCTTTGGTAATTCTGATATCTCACTTTTACTTTTCCCGTTACTCTTACCAGCTTCTTGTTAGATCCAAGCTCGTGAACAACAATAGACATCTTCAGAACAAAATAAGCTATTCAACATACTGTTTTTTACTCATTACGACCGGAATTTATATTTTATTAATTTTTTTTATTAACTACTTAGCATGATTGGTGTACTACTTATCCATTTGACAATTATACTACCTATCTTAATCAGGAGTCTGTTATTTAATATCTGGGCTTCTCTCATGAAGTATAGCAGGTATTAAGACAGTTTACTTGAAACACAGAATTGGCCAATCTTTTTTGTTCTTCCAAGTATGGTGAGGGGAATTCAAAGGAATTCATTGTCCCTCATTGGAGTTCCTGATAGTGAAATCTCTGAGAAAACTCTCTTTTTAGTCGTAGACATTAAGAATTTGAAATTTTCTGTTAGTTTAAAACATTGAAAATTTAGAAAACATTGTTATATTGAAAAAGACCTATTAATAAATTTCAGTCATTTATAAAAATTAAATTTATTTTTATAATTTTTTTATATTAAAATAAAAAAGGTATAAAAATATTTTATTAATCAAATCAAGATGAAATTATATGTATAAAAGTTGTATTTTTTGATATTAAATTTTGTGTAAGCTTAAACATTAATTAGGGTTTAAGGGAAAAAAAGTCTTCAAAGTTACGGTATCATATTAATGGGAACTAGTTATTTCTAGATGGAGCTAGACTCCGTCTTTAACCATGAGAACAAGGCTAGAGACTCCTGATTTAAATGGGTATTGACAACGGAAGTGGTAGCCGTTGTCAATGGCCAGTACCCTCTAGTTGTACATCTGTGGCATGCACAGCACTGATCTCTACATGGATTTACTTTTGTATTTTACCCAGAAGACATTACTAAGGGAGACCAACTCGGAGAGGCTTCTCCCAAGCTGTAACGCTAATTTCATCTTGAACACCTCCCCGTTCTCCCTCTTTCTCCAAGTCTTCCACCTTCAATGTCGAATCAATGGACTTCTCCAACAATTTATAAAAGCTTCCACAGTTTCGATACATCTCGAACACCATCCCCACCTGTCCGCCGTGCTCAAACGTATTAACGACGGCGGCAAAGGCACTTCCGGCGACTCACAGCAGAGCAGGCCACAAAGAAGAAGAAGAAGAAGAAGAAGAAGAAGAAGAAGACCCAACAAATGCTGCTCTGATTGCGCCGAGACCCGTGAGAAACAGCCCGGAGAAGCTAGAATTCTGCTCACGTTCAACACTAATTTGCTCAATCGAACGTACTCTGCAACATCTGTTTCCTTCAATACTTCATGAACCCGGCTTAGTTCTTCTTCAAGGTCGGTGCTCCATCCATTAATCTTCTCACTCCTCGGATAAAATCCCATTTTTTTCTGGGTTCGTTTTCGATTCTGGTTTTCGCAGAGGCGACCAAACAAAGGGCTCGAGATTTTTGGGGAATTTTTCGAGCATTCCGGATAGTAATGGAAGTAGGTATGCCTCATCAAGCGCCAGAACTGATGAGAGAAAATATACAGAATAGAAAGAAGCAAAGAGAGACAGAAACGATGAGAGAAAAAAAAAAAAGAAAGAAAGACCGAGAGGAGCGAAGACGACGAGCTGCGTAGTCGTAATCCATGCGCCTGAAAATAATATTTTCAGGGACATCAGTGTGCCTTAAAATACTTTCACTTACGACTAACCCCTGTTTATCGAACCTGAATTTCATCGCAACCCGTTTCTGCCGGACCCGGTTTATATGACCAGTTCTAACTGACCCGGTTTCTGACATCGTTTCGGCTGTTCTTTTGGAAGCGAACACGGGACTGTTCTTGTAAAGAACTAACTTAGGCTGTTCTTGTGGAGGCGAACTTCGACTGTTTCAGGAAAAGCGAACAAAAGGGTCTGCTTTTTTTCATTTGGCCTCCTCCTGCCTCCTTTCATCGGCGCCTCTGTTGTGTAGTCGCTGTTCACTCCCTCATCCAAGCTCTCTTTTTGGAAAACTTCCTTCGTCATTGTTTTATCAAAAGTAAGATTTTTATTTTTCTTCTCACCTCTATCGAACTTCTAATGTAAGTAGTCCGGGTTATTTCCCGTTGCGAGGGTCTGTTTCTGTGAGAAGCTTACTGTTACAATCGTTGCCACTCCCCCTTCAGCACAGAAAGAGGCAGTGAGGTGAAAGCATCCGTCCTGTGTCTCTGTTCCTTTTAGTCCTTTTCCCGTCCCGTCTAGCTTCCCTCCTTGCTTGTAGTTAAGTATAAACTTTGTTATAGCGACTAGATTTTAGTGTTTGTTATAGTTTTTCGAAGTGAAACTTTCAGTTAATTATCCAAGGCTGAAACACTAGTGTTGCTGATGTGAGTTTAAAACTGTATGTGTGAAAATGTTTATCTCAATGATTCAAGACTAAGGGAGTTTGACTAATCAAATCTATAAATTTATAAATCCTCCAAAAATGCGAGAACTTGTATATCCTCATGGATTTCCTAAATTTAGTTCCACTTATCCCATGCAATCTCGTGCCCCTATCTCATATCAACACTAGTGTTTGTTATAGTTTTTCGAAGTGAAACTTTCAGTTAATTATCCAAGGCTGAAACACTAGTGTTGCTGATGTGAGTTTAAAACTGTATGTGTGAAAATGTTTATCTCAATGATTCAAGACTAAGGGAGTTTGACTAATCAAATCTATAAATTTATAAATCCTCCAAAAATGCGAGAACTTGTATATCCTCATGGATTTCCTAAATTTGGTTCCACTTATCCCATGCAATCTCGTGCCCCTATCTCATATCAACACTAGGAAGTGGCTAAATATCTTGGTTCAGCTCCAACTGTTGTAGCAGTGTATTTTACCACTTGATAATTTCTTCGCGAGTACAACTCCTACCTCATCTTAAAAGTTTGCCGGTCTCCTTCTAATAGTTCAACTCTACATTCCCAGTCCTTGGTTTTGTTTTTGCTCTTGCTGCTAGAATTTTAATTTTCCACTTAAATTCTCTCCATGTTGCAGAGAAGAGAAATGGGGAAAAGGAAAAGGATTACTGAGGGTGGGCAAAATCAGAAGGGAGATGAGCACTGTCCAGCGACTGTTTTTGTCAGTAATTTGGCATACTCATTCACATCCTCTCAGGTAGTTTCTCCACCTTTTTATTGTTCTTGACTTCACTAAAACAGTTAAACTTATCTAGCTTATCTCTGCTATATCGGGGCTTTCTTTCATTGACTGTTTTGTGTTTGCTTGTGACTTCAGTTGGAAGAAACATTCAGTGAAGTTGGACCAGTGAGACGCTGCTTTTTGGTTACAAAGAAGGGTAAGCAAAGATTCTCCGAAGCAGCTTAGTTAAATGTGAGAATGAGAGTGTGCCTATTGGCACGGTGTTGCTTTCATTATTAAAACTTTCCATAGACTAGAGGGCATAAATTACTACAGTCAAACAAAATGTATACTGTTGGGTCTGAAGTGCATTGTGTCCAAATTTTACTGAGTAGAGTAAAATTTTTGAGACTGTTGCAATAGAATGGAGTTTGAAGATCCTTATTCCAATCTTTCTGTCCACAGTTTGGTTATCTGTGCACCTTTCTTACATGTTGTTAGTCTTCCTCTGTATTTATTGTTAAATATTTTGATGTTGTGCTATTTATGGTTCATTATTTTGTTTTCTAGTTTATGAGCTTATTGCTTCTCACTTGTTTCAAGGATTTCTTATTCTCCTTAAATCATATTATTTGCAGGATCAAGTGAACATCGTGGCTTTGGTTTTGTCCAGTTGTAAGTTTTGAATGTTAGAAACTGTATGACTTTCTTTTTGCATTTTAATTTGAGATCGTTGCAACTTTTAGTTTAAATTAAGTTTTGGAAACGTATCCGTGATATAATTGGAAATTTGCTAGAGAAAAGTGAGATAGGTTGAATAAGGAAGAAAGAGAAGGAGAAGCCAAGAACATGTTTCAAGAAAGGTGAATCTAGAGGTCGTGAGCCATCTCTAGATCCCTAATCCATTAATGTAGGGAATAAAGTTACAAGGTTGCAGTTATGACCCTTAAGGATAAGTGGGTCACTAATGCAAAAAATAATGACGACTAACCTCACGTACTCCACCCTCCCACTAACCAACATTAAATAAAAAAATAACAAAAATATAAAAAAAAATTACATAAATACAGATACCCTTATTTCGAGTCACCAAAATACCCTGACTTCTAAAAATAATATTATGCTACAGACTATAATACAACTGTGCAAAAGTTGTTGTTGTCGAAGTTGTACATGTTCTTCTTGACCCCCAAATTTGGCACTTTATTTCTTTTTTATGTGCAGTGCTGTGACTGAGGATGCTGAAAAAGCTATTGAGTTGAAAAATGGTAATCTTGTCAATGGAAGAAAAATGGGAGTCAAACTTGCTATGCATCGTCGTCCTCTGGAAGAACGAAAGTCTCAGCCAGATCAAGGTTAATATTCTTTCCTTTCTTCTATGTCAGCTCTAGTGTATTTTCTTCTTTTTCGGCGTCCAATATTGATCTTGCTGATGAGTAGATTTGTCCTCTCATATTGTTTTTATTTATTGGAGATAGGTGCTGAAGCTACTGAGACGAAGAATGAGAACTCCCATGTAGAAGTTAAACTTGAGAAATCTTCACAGACTCAAGAAATAGGTATATGCATGTCTTGTGATTTTAATGAGGATAGCAACTTATTCGTGGCTTTTTTTATTTTCCCAGGACTTCTAGTATTATCACACTGATTGTCTTTGCCTTGATTCAAACCATACTCCCATTATTATTATGGCAAGGCAATTATGCTAATCTTTATCTGTTTGTAAAGTGAGTGCTCAATTCTCTACAATGTAGTTCAAAATAAAAACCCATATGTCAATCAAATATTTGGTGTAGTTGTTGGCTCTACGTGTTATCCTTTACTTAAGTCTCTCTCATTTAGTCAGTGTGATATCGTATTGAGCTACAATTATTCTGTTGTAGATCCTTTTTCATTTTAAAATTAGATCCATTTTTCATTGAAAAGCTATTAATTACTGTTATTGCCTACATAAAACTTCAGGAAAGGTGAAGAGGATAAGAAAAGAAAGTGCTCTATGCGTGGATCTTGCTGATAAAGCAGATTTTTCGGAAAAACAAAGGTACTGAAGCTTTATCTTGTTGTGCATAGGGAATTTCTGTACTAAGTATAAGCATACCAAATTGTCTGCAGCATGATTTGGATATACATTTTTTCGTTGTTGTGAAAGATAGTAAAAAGAGATAGAGAGAGTGAGGAAGAAGAAGGAGAGGAAAGAAAAGCACGAGATGGATAAGGGAATTTAGAGTCGTGAAACCAGACTCTAGTTCTTTATTCTGTTGATATAGGACGTGTAGTTACCAGTTTACAACTATGCCCTTAAGTGAACTAACTTAGATATAAAGGAAACAAAAAACTACCTACCTTCATGTACACCACCATTCATTGATCAATGATAACTGAAAATTAACAATGGTATACAGATGCTCTTACACTGAAAATTACTCAAACACCCTTGTCTTCTATTCCCCCCCCCTCTCAAGCCGGTGCATAGACATCAGCAAGCCAACTTGCAAACAAGATAATTGAAGTCCTTCCCCAGAGCTTTAGTTAAGATGTCTGCCACCTGTTCTTTGGCATTGATGTACGGGCTGGTCACTTTGCCTTGTATAATAGCATTACGTATGGAGTGGCAGTCCACCTCAACGTTTTTGTTGTCTCATGGAATTCTGGATTGTTGATTTGATTGTCACACTTGAGAGTCATCGGCATTCCACTAGTCAGCTTTAAATCATTCATCACAGACTTGACCCAAAGAAGTTCGCTCACTGTATGAGCCATAGATTTGTACTCTGGTCTCAGCACTGGAACGAGTGACTACACTTTGCTTCTTGCTCTTCCATCCAACTAAGTTTTCTCCAATATCCAGCAGTGGACTTCCTATCATTCCTTGACCTAGCATAATCAGCATCTGAATATCCTTCTATATCAAGATGGCCATAGGAAGCAAACTGAAGTCCCTTACTTGGAGCCATAGTATGCGTTATCGATGTGTATCCGTTTCCTTAAGTAAGGAAACAAAACATGGGGGCGTTTCCATTTACTAGAAACTAACCTCGTATCGTCCTGTCTTCAATTAATATGATATAGTTTATTAATGTATTTGGTTTAATTCAGACTAAGTAGTAGTATTTTAGATAATGATGTTTTTTTAATATTTGTATAAGAAGAATAAAATATTTACTATTTATGGCATATTTTGAGAATTTTTATAATTTATCCCAATCTTCAATTAATATAATATAATTTATTGATGTATTTGGTTTAATTCAGACTAAGTAGTGGTTTTAAATATATGTATTAATAAGAACGTTATGTTTGATATATTAAAAATATTATATATTTTTTATATTTTTCCATATTTTTAATAAGTTTTTCAAAGTATTTATATTCATTACATATGTATTTTAGCGTATCTATGATACGTATCCTTTTCCTTTATAACCGATACTTTGCGTATCTTCGATACTGCAAACCTTGTGTGGAGCACCTTTGAGGTATTTTAGGATTCAATGAATAACATCCAGATGAACCTTTCATGGCTTGTCATTGTAGCATAAATTAACCAACTAACTAACCACAATATCTGCAATTGAAATATCAGGGTGAGTCACTGTTGCATAAATTGAACGACCAACTAACCTCAGGAACATAGTTACATCGGCCTGTGGTAGACTTGTTTCATTATGTAACTCCAATGCCATGTTCACTGGTGTAGGCACCGGTTTATACCCCCAACAATCTGTACTCGTGTAACATGTCCATGACATATTTCTTCTGTGATAGAATAGTAGACCCTCTCCTACTTCGAGCAACCTCAATGCCCAAGAAGTAACACAAGAAGCCAAGATCTTTCACCTGAGAATGACAGGCCAAGTATTCTTTTACCCGACAAATGCCTCATCATCACTTCCTGTCAGCATGATATCATCAACATGGTCAAAAAGTACAATTAATCATGTTGGTCGTCGCAGTACAACTAAAGAGTGATCACAATGACTTCCTTGAAAAATATCTACTGAACAACGTGACTAAATTTATGGAACAAACACGGAGACTTTGCTTCAACCCATAAATGGATTTGTGCAACCTAGACACTTTATATTTCTCCCACTGTATAACGTATCCCAGTGGCTGTTCCATATAAACCTCTTTTTGAAGATCACTATAAAGAAACACATTCTTATTTATTTATTTTTCTTTTGAGGAATTTAATACTGAGTTCTTATTTCTCTATGTGCTAATAGGGTTGCAAGAACAGTAGTTTTCGGTGGTCTTTTGAATGCTGACATGGCAGCTGAAGTTTTCCGCCAGGCCCGAGAACATGGTGGTTTATGTTCTATAAATTATCCTCTTCCTGAAAAAGAACTTAATTTACATGGTCAGTTGTCTTACTATTCTTCTCTCTCTCTCTCTCTCATCACATACCCAAACATCTATATGATTCTCATCTATTAGTTTGTCCATCTATTAGTAACATCTATATGATTCTCATCTAGTTGAGTGTCATTTTTACCTTATAGCATGTGAAATTAGCTTCTTATATTCCTTAACTGAAGATATCTTCAAACAATAAGTCATAATTGTGGATAGATCTCAATACAATAATACACCAACTGCTTCAGGGCTTGCCCGAGATGGGTGCAAAATGGATGCTGGTGCTGTGCTTTATGCAAGTGTGAAAGCAGCCCGGGCTTCTGTTTGTTTGTTGCATCAGCAGGAGATTAAAGGGGGACGTGTTTGGGCTCGTCAGCTAGGAGGGGAGGTGTGATGTTTTATTAATTTGATGATGTATCACATTAACTTCTCCAGTTAGTTGTTTGAGTAATTTATCAAAAATTATTTTTGTACCACTGAATCAGGGCTCAAAGACAAGGAAATGGAGAGTCATAGTGAGAAACCTACCGTTCAAGGTCTCTTAGTGCTGTAACACTATTTTACTGACTAATTCTTCTTTTGAATCTTGTTTAGATTTTATCTGTTGATCATTAAGTTTTCACTTGCTATGAGCTTGACCCTTCGACAATTCAAAATCTTGTGCAGATTACAGAGAAGGAGATTAAAAATATTTTTGCTCCTGTAGGGTTTGTGTGGGAGATTTTTATTCCTCAGATGTCTAATGAAGGGTATATCTCTACTGAAATCTTCAATTGTCCGATTTCAAAAAAAATCTTCAATTGCCTTTTTCTTATTTCTCATATGTCCGTTCAGTTTTAAATTTCTATTTTTCAACAGACTGTCCAAGGGATTTGCATTTGTTTCATTCACTTGTAAACAAGATGCTGAAAAGGTATGAGCTCCTGCGTGTTTAATTAGGCCTTTTTGCATCACTGATGTATTCTTGCAGTGATTTGTTCTTTTACTTCCAAAAAACATTTTTTTTATGTCTCAGGCCATTCAGAAGATTAATGGGCAAATCATTGGCAAAAGGCCTGTTGCAGTTGATTGGGCCATTGAGAAAAAGGCTTATACAACTGCTTCAGCTTCCCAGAGTGCTGTCCACCCAGGTGATTTAGAATAGAGTAATGCTATGCTCACCCACGAGGGTACACATTTCAGCTACCCATTTAACATGGGTGCATAGCTGGTGCTTTGTTATTGATTTCCAATAAATAATTTGAGGCGCCAGCTATACACCCACGTCAGAGGGGTAGCCGAAATGTGTACCCTCGTGGTGCGTATAGCATTACTCTTTAGAATATCCCCTTTTCATACTGCTTTCTTTTGTTGGTTCATATGGGTCTCTATAATTAGTAAAAAAACTAACTTTGATGGACTTTGAAAATAGGAAGTGTAAGATTGATTTTGTAGCTCTATTTCGATTGGGAAAGTACTTTATCAATTTGTTACACGTCAATGCTCTCAGAATGGTTTTGTAACAATGAGGATGTTTAGAAACGAACTTGCATTATTATTATTATATATATATATATATATATTTTTAATGACTACATTTCATTAAGCACAAGTGAAGTAGACCACTATGGTGAAAGGCTTTTAAAACAAGATGTTGAAGAGAGACCCTTTTGCTAGCTAATCCGTTAAAGTCAGCTAGTTATCATGAGACCAAGTTTATTTTATTTTATTTTATTTTTATTTTTAAATAAGAAAGTCGAGAAGAAGTGTTCATGAAGAAACAATTATTGTACAGAAGGAGTTTGAAAGCCCAACTTACAAGTGCAAGAAGAGGGAAATAATTGGCCAAACAAAAACAGGGGATGCAATCCCAAAAACAAGGGGCAACTAGATGTTTAGCATGTTTAGTATTTTGTCCATATAACGTGTACCCGGGATTAAGTTCTAAAATCAAGGGACGTGATTAATGATCTATGAGCTCTACTTATAACTCTCAAAATAGTCATTATAAGTAACAAAGGCAAAACCAACTTAACTAGAGGGACTGCCTTGATTATCCGATTTCTTTATTTGGATTTCTCTTGACGGTCTGGTTGATTGCATATGTGAACTGCACATTTTACTTATTCTTCTTACTTATATGATGTATATTTTTATACTACTATTATTATATCTTATTGTTAGCAAAAGCTTGACCAGTTGTATCTGGTTTCACTAGTAATTTTCCAAGTAAGGCACAGCCGCATGGTAAGCACAGAGCGAACTATTCTTTCGCCTTTTACTAAAAAATTATCTCCCAAGTAAAATTTCTTTTATCAATAGTGGAGTGTCAAATCTAAGTTCATAACATTGCCAGTGCCAAAAAGTTAAAGATAGTGAAAGCTAATTTGTATACCATCTTCAGAAAGAACCTAATTTATGTACAATAATTTTATGACTTCTCTAATTGATTTTGTTCTGTAGAAAAACACAACAGCTTACAGGATGATGGCAGTAGTGAAGATAATGATCTGGAAGATGATGACGAAGATAGTACCAGAGAATATGATTCTTGTGGTGGTGATATGGTTCCAGGAGCTGGCGCCAAAGAGACTGGAGATCTTGATGAGACCAATATGATGAAGAAAGTTTTGAATAACTTGCTCCAGTCACCTACTAAAGGAACCCAATCTGATTTGCATGATGCTCTGGAAGCTTCTGAAACGGACCCTGATTCAATTTTGCCAGACAAGGCTTACCGGTCATCTGTTGAGGCTGTTCCACAAGTCCATGCTGTTAAAGCGAAAAACTCCAAAACATATGATCAGAAACCTGTTGAAAAAGAAAATGATTTAGATAAAACTATCTTCATCAGCAACCTTCCTTTTGATGTGGATTGTGATGAGGTAAAGCAGAGGTTCTCTCTGTTTGGAGAGGTGAAATCGTTTCTTCCAGTTCTTCATCCAGTGACCAAGTATGTAAAACTAACTTCTCAGAAATTATTTGCTTTTTCTTTAAAACGAAAAGGGAGCTTATCTTTACTGCAAGTTAATAGTGATTTAAAAAGAGGAAAAGCTTCAAGTAAACCTGGGAAAAATGACTCAACAGAGAGTCTATAAAAGATTGGTCTGATGTAGAGTTAAAGGAGTTGGTGTGTTCAGCCTCATGGACATGCTTGAGCTTAGTTCTCTTTGCCCCTACTCCTCTTTGCATCTATATTGCCCTACTCCTCTTGGCATCTATATTACCCTACTCCTCTTGGCATCTATATTGCCCTACTCCTCTTGGCATCTATATTGCCCTACTCCTCTTGGCATCTATATTGTATGTTTGAGGTGTCCATGATATGAATTCTGACAATAGAATTTTAGCACTGCCTAGAGAATTGGAATCAAGGATTTTATTAGTGATCACCTTTTGTTTTTCAAATAGAAATTAGTGATATCATTTCAAATTAAAAGATTATTAAGATATAGAAGTAAATGACTTGGGCATGTTTGGCCAAGGACACGCTTGTCATATGATGAGTGTCCTCTTTGCCCCTTCCCCTTCATGTGGACTCCTTTCTTT
The DNA here is from genome assembly GCA_022405105.1 of Aristolochia contorta. NCBI lineage: Eukaryota > Viridiplantae > Streptophyta > Magnoliopsida > Piperales > Aristolochiaceae > Aristolochia > Aristolochia contorta. Next base: position 13,555,212 of record CM039668.1, on the reverse strand, counting down.
TATTTTGGGGTATACAGAATATGAATTCTGGCTACAGATTATTTGCATTGCTTTAGTGAGCTTTAACGATGGAATTAAGGATTTTATTAGTGATAGTTTCTATGTACATACAAAATAATGAAGCCACAGAATTATTGGGTAAGCCTTTGTGTATGGTGATAGCTAGTGCTCAATCAGTTTTTTGTTTTTTGTTTGCTTTGTGCATAGGCAGTCAAGGTTTGCAAGAACTTTGCCATTGATTTATCTTTTAAGCCTTTTTTGTAGAGATACCAAGCCCCCAATTAGTGATTATTTTTTCTTTGTTTGGTGTATAGGAGGCCAAGAGGAACAGGTTTTTTGAAGTTTTCTTCAGTTACTGCCACTGATGCTGCCATTGCAGCTGCAAATGCTGCGCCTGGTTTAGGTATTCTAATTAAAGGGAGGAAACTTATTGTTTTGAAGGCTTTGGACAAGAAATCGGCTGTCGAGGAGCAAGAAAAGAAAAACAGCAAAAATGATGATCCTCGTAATCTTTACCTTGCCAAGGTTCCCTTTTCCTTTTTTTTTTTCCTCCATCTATTCCTCCTAATGCTGTTTTTTTTTTCTTTCTGGATATTTTTGTCCTCTTCTTAAAAAAATCATCATCATCCGAATGAAAAAGATGGTTTAAAACTCAACTGTTAAATGCCCTTTGTGCTGAAATCATTTTGATGATTTCCATATTGATAGTCCTGACTTTTTTACCATGTAAAAGAATGTGTGATCTCATTGTGAGCATTTACTTTTTCTTTGTCATAATAGGAAGGTCTCATTGTTACGGGTTCACCAGCTGCAGAAGGTCTCTCAGCAAATGATGTGTCAAAGCGCCAAGAGTAAGCCTATAGTTTTTTACCTTTGCTGCTTCCACTAGGCTTGATTATTAAAGCCTCGAACAAGCCTTGAGAAAATCCGTTTTTATTTTCTGTTTTGGTGGAGAAAGAAACTATGTTAGGTCATCTGATGTCATATCAAATTTGTAGAGACATTTGCTATGTCTGAGCAGATCATGATTCATGCTTCTTTAGTTTATAGGTCTTGTATTGATATCTGGGATTGCATCAATGCCCAGCAAGTCTTTGGAACCCTCTAGGGGTATTGCGCTTCATAGGTCGATGTTAAGCTGCTTTTCAATCAACTCCCATACCCCTCTTTGCTACATAAAAATCTACCGCATTTACAAATTGATACGGATACAAGAAACTCAATTCCCCACTCCTTACCCACACAAAAAAAGGTACAGGTGACTAAACATGGTAGACTTTTCTACGATTCGTAGCCCAATATTAAAATTTTAGATTCGTGGATGGATTTTGTACTGGTTGACTGCCTTTTTTGGTTGTTGTAGTGTTTCTGTTGCCATTTATGTGAAGCTTCTGTAGTTGTTTTTCATTTTGTTTTATCCATTAAAAAGTCTGTCATTCCGCCGACTAAGAAACATCTTAATATTTGCAATTTTAATAGATTGGAAAAGAAAAAGATGGCTAAGCTTCAGTCACCAAACTGGCATGTTTCAAGAACGAGACTTGTTGTATATAACTTGCCGAAGTCCATGACAGAGAAAGAACTTAAGAAGCTCTGTATTGATGCTGTGGTATCCCGAGCTTGCAAACAAAGTCCTGTCATTCGACAGGTTTGGAGTTGAACCTAAACTTAATATTAAGCGTTACACATATATTCTATTGACTTACTTTTTACATTCAGATAAAGCTCTTGATGGATGTCAAACGTGGGAAGCTTGTTGCCAAAAATTATTCACGGGGTGTGGCTTTTGTGGAGTTCACTGAACATGAGCATGCTCTAGTGGCCCTGAGGGTGCTCAATAATAATCCTGGTGAGTTTTCATTATGTTTCATGTTCTTGTTCTTTGTGCTGCACAATAGTTTAAAATATGGTTTACCAGACTTATTTGCTGATTGCTTACGTATATGATTAACCAGTTGGTCAGTCTTACTCTTGCTCTTGTACTACTTGAAAAGTTTGGTTGAACCTATCTACCTCTTTGTGGTTCTTACTCTGCAAATTAGACCTACTATGAACGGATGGCAACCATTGACCTGCCATGGCAATTGTGAACACTATTTGCATGACTAATGAGTTTTATGTTAGCAATTTTGATCCGCTTGTAAGCTTTTCACCACCTTGCTTTCATCTGTTGCGATCCACAAACAATTTGTTGACCACTGTGATTTCAGCTTAGATGGGTCATGTTTTGCTTGCTTTTTGATGGAACATAGCCTGCTTTCAGAATTACTAGATTTGTGTGAATTATGGTGAAGTTGGTAACACATTCTTGAGGGGAGTTTCTGATTTGTTCTTGTTGAATATATATTTTTTTGAACAGAAACATTTGACCCTGATCATCGGCCTATTGTGGAGTTTGCTCTTGATGACATTCGGAAAATAAAACTGCGAGAAAGCAAGACGAAGATCCAGCATGGTGGCCATACGAGTCTGGATCGAAGCATGGATTTGCATCAAAAGCAAGGCTTACAAACAGAAAATGATTATGTAAACGAAAAGAATAACGTGGTCCACAGAAAAGGCAAGAAAGAAAATAAATCAGTCAAGACACCCAAACATGGGCGAGATGTGGAAGTAAGGGCTGCAGAAGAAGAGAGCATCCCAGAGAAGCAAAAGCCAAAAATGCAGCCCCCTTCCAAACCAAAGCTTCAGAAGAAAACAAAGAAACAAAATGACCTAGGAGAACCTCTAGAAACTCCCATCTCAAAGGTATGTATTTACTATTCTGTGGATATTTATGAGTGTACCCCTAAGGCTGGAACAAGAAGAAATTAATGATGGGGGTGTAAACTGAACTGGAACCTTTCGGATAGGGGGATTCCGGTTCTGCATCCTAGATTGGATTTCAGATATCTGAAGTCCCATAAGTTTGGATTGCTTTTGGATCCGGATATTTTGGTTCCAAAACTTCAACAAATAAAAAGAGGAAACTTGAAATATTATAAGCCTGACAGGGTCTAGAAACTGATAGTAAAAAAATTATGATTAAGTAAAATCTACAGAAGAAAGAAAGGAGTGCAGGATAGCTATGTGCAGCACGCTCTCATTGTGGCAGGACAAGGAGATTGCCATGGCAGGGACTCATCCATGGTATTGCAAACCAGCAACAGTGAAACCTAGGCTTCTCCCACCAGGAGCACCACCATCACACACACCACCAAATATGAGGTCTTCATCTCTTCCCAAAGCAGAAAATGGTAATTGAGGGAACAGGCATCAGAGGAGCTAGGCCAGGGAAATGAGAATAGAGACGGGTGCCCCTGCCGATCCTACTCTCCATTTATAGGTGTTGTGATGCAACGGAAGAAAGCGACATCATCTTAGTTTCTGATGGGAGATGTAGTGAAGCTAAGATGAAAAGGGACAGAAGGAAGAAGAGCTTGGGGGAGAAAACATATAAAAGTAGAGTGACCCCACACGGAAGAAGAGAATAGCCAGCGCCAAGTACAAGAAAAGGGAAAGAAGGAAATAGGTGAAGAGCTTAGGGGCTTAGGGACCTAGCGTTTGCTTGCGGGAGAGGAGAGTGAAAGAGAGGCAAAGAGGGCTCAACTTGGGGCAGGGAAGGGAGAATGAGTTGTGGAATCGGAGGCAGTTTTAAATTTTTAATAATATAAGATTCTGGATCCGGATGGGTAGCAGATCCGGATATCCTTATTCTGATTCTTGTTCCCGAGAGTCTTAATTCGGGTCCAGATATCCGGAAAAATATTTGAATTATCCAAAAATTTGGATGTGGATTGGATCCCAATATATTGGGATCTATTGCCACCTCTAATGAATGTTTTTGTTGTCTCTTGCTGTCTAGACTTAATTTAGTTGTCTCATTTATGTAGTTTACTTCAGATTTTGCTGAAATATTGGTCGCCTTGTCCTGATGCAGGGGGATGCAAGAGTTGGCACAGAGAAAGAAGGGAAGGTGTTTAGGAAGAGAAAGGTTCGTGAAGATTCTATGCATGGAAACCAAAAGGACTCCACGGCTATGCAAAGGATGGGCAAAAAAGTTAAGAAACGATCAGGAGGGGAGCTGGAAGACAAACTTGACCATCTAATCGAACAGTACAGATCCAAGTTTTCACAGCGAAAGGAGGATAAATCCGGAGGTAAAGATGCTTCCAAAGGGGTCAGAAGATGGTTCATGTCTTGATGTAGAGGTGGTTTGTTTGAGTGCAATATTCTGCTGTTGGGTAATAAGTTAATGGTTTGCAATTGCAGAAAATTTTGGTCAATAGAATATTGTAACATTTTGATGGTAACCCGGATTGAGTGTTACTTCAATTGACATCACGGGGTTTCAGCTGTGAACTTATAATAAAAAACGAAAAAGGAAAAAAAATAATATGTTAACTTAAATCCCTTTTTGGGTAGATTAAGGCTTCCTCTCAATGGCCATGGCTGGAATTTTTCTGGTGAGGGGTGTTCGTGTTCATCGTGCATTAGGTTCTCTGTGCGATTAACACAAAATTAGACCCTTTTCTGATCTCACAAACGGTCATAATGTTTTTGTGCAAATCTGATCTATGACAATATTCAAGGAACTAGCTATGGGTGTTTCAGTTTTTGAAGTGTTTTGTTTATGTTAAAATTGAACTTGTTGGATAAGTATATTAAATTGATGCGAAACAAAGATCATGGATCATATTAAAAAAAGAGACAATCAATCATAGTCAAATGAAAGATTTCGATCGCCTCAGAAATAGGGGAGTAAGCAGTACAGCAATCGAAGAGAGAACCCAAAAGAATAAATAGGGGAGTAAGCAGTACAGCAATCGAAGAGAGAACCCAAAAGAATGAAAACAAATGGCAAGTCTACATTTTTGGTACTATAAGATGCTCAACTAGGGATGTAAACAAACAGTAAGGTAATGAGTTTCCATTTACCGTTTATATTTTTTAACCCTTTACCCGTTACCGTCCCTATGCGTTTAGTTCCGTGAAATTCTTATCCGTTTATTACCCGCCGGAAAACCGGGTAATAAACGGGTAAATAATAAAAATATATAAAAATCACAAAAAAAATAATAAGAAAATTACTAATAAACAGTCAAATACAACTTTTTTCTAGAGTTCAAAATACAAGTTACATAACACAAAAATCAAATACAAATATAAATTGTCTCCTACACTTAAAATAAACATTCAAATACATTTAATTCTTTATATTCAAAATTGTCTAACCCAAAAAACCATTTACACTCCTCAATCTCGTGTATTTGTTAATTACTATGTTTATCTTTGTATAATTTTTTATTATAAATTATAATATATTTATTTTTTTATACAATTGTTTACATTTATAAAAATAATTGCCATTTGTATAAAATTTGACATTTGAAAGACAAATGTAATTTTTTAATCTTAGATAACTAATACTACCTTATTTAGTTAATTATGAATTTACAATATATAATCTATCCTCTATGACTATGAGTCTATGACTATAATTTTAAGACTTTATGAGACAATGAATAAAAATTAATATATATTGACTTTTAATAATTGCCAAAATATAAAAATATTTAAATTCTCTCTAAACTTTGTAACTCCTCAAAATTTTATTATAAGTGATAAAAAACATAATAAAATTATTTATATAAAAATAAATTATTTATGATTAAATTAAGTAAAAATATAATTTTACTATATTACACTTAAACGGTAAACGGGTAAAACGGGTTCGGAAGAACTATTCCATTTTTGTCTGTTTATTAAACGGTAAATGGTAGAACGATAAACGGTAAACGGTAGAACGATAAACGGTAAACGGTAGAACGGTAAACGATAAACGGGAAACGGTAGAACATTAAACGGTAGAACGATAAATAGTAAACAGTAGAACGGTAAACGATAAACGATAGAACGATAGAACGGTAAATGGACAATAATATTTTATTCCCGTTTTGTTCTGTTTAATAATCGGTCGACGATAGAGCGGGCGATCGGCTCCCATTTACAGCCTTAGGCTCACCTAAGTCTAAAAAAAAATTTGGCAAACCCAAGTCACTTCTCAATCAAAAGCTGTAGTTTGTAAGGACGAGCTACATAAACATGATTAGAAAAATACAGCTGAGATAAAGTGGTTGAATATATAGGGCTAAAGCGCCCCGCCCTTCTTGCATTATTTTTAGAAGTTAATGCTTGACCTAACCACGTATGAAAACTGACTGATGGAGGCCTGGGTTCATACCGTTCTTCCTTAATTTTGTCTCGTTTCATGTATTTGTTGCTTTGGTGAAGAAGACAGCCTCCGAAATGCCAGTACTCACCAAGACAAATAAGAGCAAGCACATAAATACTAAGATTAATTCATCTAAAATTAAGGTGCATGACAAAAATATTTGATTAGGAGGGAAGGCACCTCTCCTGTTTACTATTTATTTTATTACGTTTCTTCAACCAAACATGGCCTGCAGCATATTTTCCGATAGTGATAAGACATAAGAGCTTTTTTAACACAAGATTTGAGATCTTTTTTTCCAAGAAGCTAGCCAAGTTATTATAGATATGTTAATTACTTAATAATCATTGAGATTTTTTTTTCTTTTGAAGTTAGCTCAACCTCTATTATTCTGGAGGAGTTAAGAAAGAGGGATTCGACACACAAATATATTTCTACGTGTTCACGGCCGTGACCAAAATATGTATTGTAGTCATACAGATCATGATGGGAAGGACGTAAAAACTGAAGTTCTCCTGAAGAAACCTGCTCTGTTCTTATAAAATTTGTTTGCACTGTTGTTTTATTTCTTATATAAATTAATGATGAGGTGATGATGTTGATATATGAAGAGCTGTTGAGTAGACTCTACACCTAACAAGGAATTAATCGTTCGATTCATCAACCCGCCGTGTATTTGATTGAACAAAGCGTGTGAGCAACGAAAGCAGTGAACACTCTTTCTCTGACTCTCCCTCTTCTAAGCAAAAGGAGTTGTCCACCAACCAATCTTTTCCTATCATAACACAACACATTTCCTAACTCGTAAAGGGAATTCGGTTGTCTTTCTTCTCCATTAGTTGAGCTCCCCCCTCTGGCTGTGCTCTACAAAGAGAGCTACCCCATGAATTAAACTGCAATCAACAACAAATTACCTGAGGGACCTGCCTATACCTTCTTAGAACTACCCAGTTGCTCCTTTCCATTTTGTCAACAATATATATATTCACGACTTCTGGTTAACAGCTCTTCTTTCATCTCAACAACACCCACATTTGCTAAAGAAGTCACCTCCTCTATTCCTCCACAATGGCTGCTGGAACGCCTCCATCTCCTCCACAGGTGATCCTATTCTTGATCTTTGCTTCCCTTTTTGTCCCACCAGTGGTTTCGACATCGCGCCGAGGGCCTAGTAAGGTTCTCCCTGCAGAAGGGATTCGGGTTGATCTGACTCATGTGGATGCAGGCAAGAACTATTCCAAAATTCAACTTCTCCAACGAGGGATCAAGCGCGGTCACCGGCGTTTTGAAAGCTTAAGAGCTTCCACTTCTATGGTACTGGCTGCTGAAGAGGGCAATGAAAATGTTCAGGTACCAACTCATGCAGGGAATGGGGAGTATCTCATGAGCATCTCTATAGGCACTCCACAGTTGGCATATTCAGCTATCTTAGACACTGGAAGTGATCTAATTTGGACCCAGTGCAAGCCATGTCAGGAGTGCTACAAGCAGCCAACACCCATTTTTGATCCTTCAAAGTCTTCCACTTTCTCTAAGATACCCTGTTCAAGTCCACTGTGTGAGGCTCTACCAACATCAACTTGCAGTACTGAGAATTGTGAGTATGTTTATTCTTATGGTGACTACTCTTCTACCCAAGGAAAATTGGCTACTGAAACTTTCACCTTTGAGACCTCATCCAACAAAGTTTCGGTACCGAATATCGGGTTCGGATGTGGGGAATCAAACCAAGGGAGTGGGTTCGCCCAAGGAGCAGGCCTGGTGGGACTTGGGCGTGGCCCCCTCTCACTAATCTCTCAGCTTGGATCAGGGAAGTTCTCCTACTGCCTAACCTCAATTGATGACACTAACACAAGCCCTCTCCTGTTTGGATCTCTGGCTTCCATGAATCAAACTGGAGTAATCTCCACCCCACTGATCAAAAACTCTGTCCAACCATCATTCTATTACCTTAGCATGGAAGGTATTTCAGTTGGAGGGACCCGCCTAGACATCCCAAAGGGTACCTTTGAGCTGCAATCAGACGGGACTGGCGGCCTCATAATAGACTCAGGGACCACAATCACATACTTGGAAAAAACAGCCTACAAGCTTGTGAAGAAAGCGTTTGTGGATCAACTCAACCACCTTCCAGTGTCTGATGATTCTTCGACCGGACTCGATCTTTGCTTCTCGACGCCGTCCGGAACAACGTCGTTGGCTGTCCCAAAGCTAATTTTCCACTTTGATGGGGGTGATCTGGATTTGCCAGCTGATAACTACATGATATTGGACTCCGGCAGTGGCTTGCTATGTTTGATGATAATGGACTCGAATGGGTTATCAATCTTTGGTAATATGCAGCAACAAAATATGCAAATCCTATATGATTTAGAGAAGGGGATGCTGTCCTTTTCGCCCACCCAATGTGCCCAGTTGTAATCAATTTATATACTCCCTTTTTATTGATAATCATCATATATTGCTCATACTATGCTTCATGATTGAGATTACAAATGATTTCCATGGCATGTCCACTGCCGCTAAGACTGAAGTGTAGAACTCTTTTCCATAGTAAATATAGTTTGTTTTTGCTGCTACTTACTACTGCTATCCATCCAAGAAGTTTTTAACATGTTTTTTGTACTCAAATACTGTTTTAAATAGATACATATGATCCACAATTTTCCGGAAAAACTTCATTCTGAATTTGTATCGAACACTCAAAGATGTAATTTAAACAGTATTTTTTTTATCTAAATCTTCTATATAAAAAGTTTGATACGTTTGGACTGACTTCAGCTATATCTTATCTTGACCAAGCAGTAACATGCATTTATTGCTCCTGAAGCAAGATATTGATTATTAACCGACCATTAAAGCTGCAGCTGAGAAACCACGGCCTTTTGCTTTGTCTGCAATTCAAAGATCGTCACTGATGCCCCTTTAGTAGGAATTAAGAAGCTAGATTTTATCTATTTTCCTTGAAAAAACTAATGAGACAACAACACGCAGTATCGACATGGAAAGAAAGAAACCCACTGAAAATATCTTAACCGTTTTTCTTCTATTCGAATTTAATGGGCAATATTGTGCGTTGATACTTGCTTGCCAGATCAACCATCAGCTCCAGCGCTGGAGCAGAAGACTCCAATTTCCAACTAGACTTCTTCCTATGCCAAAACGAATTTGGATCCTATATCAATTAACATGCTCTGACCTTGGATGCTGAGTTCGGAATTTCTAAACCAGTTGATCTCAGCAGCGAACATCGAAGAATCAACCAAATTTTAAATTGGAATCAAACTTCTAATTTTGCAGGATAATATTGATCTCAATACTAGTTTATGCAAAAAGAAATGTATATTTTTCTCAATGTTTTGAAAACCGAACCGACCCGGCTGGTTCGACCGGGTTCAACCGGAACCGGAGCTTTTTGCGGTTTGGTTTGCTTCAAAACCCGTAAGAGACTCAAAACCGGATGACCCGGCCGGTTTTTTTGGTTCGCTGAACCGTTGAACCGACGAAACCGGTTAAACCGTTTAAATTAAATCCTGCAAAGTTTAGGGTTTAATGAAATACGGCTCTCTCCTCTCTCGACGGCGACGGCTCTCTCCTCTCTCGACGGCGACGGCTCTCTCCTCTCTCGCCGGCCCTCTCCTCTCTCGACGGCGACGGCCCTCTCCTCTCTCGACGGCGACGGCTCTCTCCTCTCTCGACGGCGACGGCTCTCTCCTCTCTCGACGGCGACGGCTCTCTCCTCTCTCGACGGCGACGGCTCTCTCCTCTCTCGACGGCGACGGCTCTCTCCTCTCTCGCCGGCCCTTTCCTCTCTCGACGGCGATGGCTCTCTCCTCTCTCGACGGCGATGGCTCTCTCCTCTCTCGACGGCGATGGCTCTCTCCTCTCTCGACGGCGATGGCTCTCTCCTCTCTCGACGGCGATGGCTCTCTCCTCTCTCACCGGCCCTCTCCTCTCTCGCCTGCCCTCTCCTCTCTCGCCGGCCCTCTCCTCTCTCGCCGACTCTCTCCTCTCTCGAGATAGACTCCTTACTTAAATAAATTTTTAATGACATACAACTCCCGGATCAACTACCGGTTCAACCCGATTGAACCGGTTCAACCTGAATCGGCTACTCCACCGGTTCGATTACCGGTTCGGTTTTCAAAACATTGATTTTTCTTACCCAATAAGCTATTACTAAAACTACTGAAGTGAAGTCTTTAGGCAACAACGGAAGAAAGTTCTTCATTGACTTATATATGACATGCAACATGATATATTGAAGAGCGGTGATATAAATACTACTGCTTTTTACTTCAAATATTTTACATCCTAAGGTGGTATCGATAAACTTGGAGATAAAATCTATAAGATCTTATTTTTTTAATAAAATATTATCTACTTATTCTATTGGTAAACCCTAAACCCTAAATTTTCTCTTATCTAGACCGTCAACTATGCAACCACATCACGATGTAAAACATCGAAGTAAAATCAAGAAGTACTAATATTAATTTTCTAAATTGAATAATGCTTTGTACCTCATAGTATGATACCATATGGTACCTGATCAAATTTTATTGTGATAGGAACTATTTTCTTATTCTCTAGGGAAGTTTAAATTTTAGACCTTATCTAGACTACCAACTAGGTTGCAGAGCACAACCAAACAACCACATCAGGATGTAAAAACTCACAATAAAATATGGTAGTACTGAAATTATATATCTAGCTATTTATGCACTATGAAAAAATAGATTATTATTATTATATTTTAATTATATTTACAAAAGGGGTGTTCATCCATGACCAGTGTTTCTTAATGAAGATCGACTTCAGACCCTTTCAAAAAGGTATTTTTTCGACTACTAAATGATGCACAAAAGATTAGTTTATATTTAGGTAAAAAATGTAAAAGTTTATAAACTACTAATATAACTCAAACACTGTAAACAATTCAGAAACTAATATTTTTGAAAGAAATTAATACACATTTTCACAAATTTTCAAAATAAAAAAAAAAACATAATAGACTAATAACTCATTTGAAAGGTTTGATTACACGCCTACTACACTCATCATCTGATAAAGTATTATAAAATTTTATAGGTTATATTGTAAAAATTTATAATATTGTAAAATACACTTATAAAAAAAATATTTATCACCTCCCTATCCTTAAAGAAGAAATGACTCAAATGGAATAGCTTACATTTGCCTACCAAGTAATGTTAGGCATACATTACTGTTTTCATACATTTTGGGTACACCCCTCAATGTAGAAATGGAGTATTAAAATATTCCTCTTAGGGATCCCACTTCTATAGTGAGGAGTATATCCAAAATGCACGCAAACAGTAATGTCCGCATATCACTATTCTTTCCTAAAATTTGTTTCTCCTCCGAAGATGTTCCGGAGAACATTTTAAATACTACAAAAATGGCTTTTAGACTTCCAAACCTTCAGAGCTAATATGGATATAAAAATCACCAGCCGTCTTATACCTGCATAAATTTTTCGTCTAAGAGAATCAGTAATAAGTTCAAATATTTGGTCACCTAATTTCATGAGGAGATTATGAGCCTGAGGTTCTTCTCAAAATATTGTTTTGTTTCTTTTCTTTTTAACCAAAAGCACAAAACAAAAAGGAGAACAGAAACTGAGACTGAAAATACACCAAGAATCAATATAACAATAGAAAATACAGAAAGGTTGCAGATAGGAATGATAATTTTTAAGTAAATCTTTTTGTGTACATCTATTATCACTGAAACAAGAACTTGAAATAATGCAAAAAGCTTCCAATAAGTGTTATTATCTGGAAAAAAAAAATCTCCCTATCAGTTGATTGATTGGCTGCTTCAATGAAGAATATTATCACAGTTTCACCTGATTCTAGGCCAAACCTCAAAAGTTATTCCGGTGTATGCAATAGACTTACCACTGCAAGGTAATGAATTCCTTCTTGTTCCGTCTCTTCCTCTATACCCCATCTCAATCGACGGTTGCCATTTTAGCTACTGGGGAACCAACTACATCATAGCATCGGCCACAAAGTGTTGGGTCCTCCGCAAATGAACCAACAAGAGGAGAGTAATTATAACATCTTTCACACTTTGAACCATCTGCACGAGATACTCCGATCCAAAATTTACTTTTTCCATCAATTATACATTCTCCCGAGCAAGGAATACTTGCAGGCATTTGATCTCCAAGAGAAGAGAGAATTTCCACCTGTGTAGGCAAGTGATCATGAGTTAGCTTCAGCATTCTGAATAGTCTGAAGACGGAGAAAGATATACATACCTGAGAGGTAATAAATATGCGATGCAACTTGTCTGGGTCATGCTTGGAAGCTGACAGTTCATGTAAAGCACTAGAGAAAGCAGCATCTTCAGAATGAAGATGAACTTTCGCTTCTAAACTGGATCCAATCAGCTTAGCCATACGTGCAGTTTCTAGAACCTTATTCACCTCTGTTCTCAGCTGTATATGATAGATTTAAATAGAAATTAATACTTACAGTTTAAATCGACAAATTCCAGTGAAGGTTAAAGCATGTGGAGTACAAGTGTTTATTTAATGGTTTAATTATAATTATGACCCTCTGTAAGTGTGTTTAAAAATACTACACAATAAACAAAGCAAAGCACCTGAATCCATGGATATGAAAAATATTCCTTTTCAAAGGGAAATACAGTCAATTACCTCGAGGATCTTTACCCATAAATCAACACTTTTAACTGGCAGTGAAAGCCATCTTTCATCAACATTTGGCCAACTTGACTCGAACACAAACTTCGCAACAGATCCATCTTTGAGCAAATACTCAAAGGGTAAGTGTTGCCATGCATCCTCTGCCAGATGAGGCAATATTGGAGCAATAATTCTTGAAATGGATAGGACATGGGTAAGAACCGTTTGACAACTTCTCCTCGTATCTTCCCCACTGAGTCAGTAACCAACATAAGTATTTCATTCATAGTGTGAAAAGACACATTGGAGAATTATTGAAGATTTGGAAACAAGAAAAATACTTCACATTAGAGATGTTATAAAATAGTAGAAGATTAAGTAAAAGAAAAAAAAAAGAAGATCAACAGTATAAATAACAATCTTGGTAATTGAGAAAGAAGACGTACCCACAATAAAGTCTATCTTTAGCAACATCAAAGTAGAAGTTTGATAAATACACAATAGCAAAACGCTGTATTATCTGGAAAGAAAAAAGCAAACAAAATAAGGGAAGAAAGCACCATTGCACCCATGAAAGACCAAGGGAAGAATTTAGAGGAGATGCATCAAAAGAAGAATGTAGAGGAGATGAAAGTTCACAGGCAGAGAGAACTTGAGTAGAGTGAACTAAGCCCATAAAAATTATAGCATAGAACCAAAATATTCTTAAAAATCATTGCATCTTTTTCTTGCTGATAGGTCTAAAGATTTCAAGTATCATATGAGTTAAAAAAGGTTGAAGAAATTACCTGGAATATCTTGTAGAATTGATATTGCTCGTAACTTTCTTTTACACTGTTTATTATATTTCCAAGTTGGAATAGTGCATGCTGATCAATCATCGGAAGGTCGCCATATGAAACAGAATTCTTAGGCTACAACAAATGAGAAAATGAAAAAGTAAGAAGAAAAAGCAGATTCTAGGAAAAATGAAAATTGATCAACAAATGTTTCACTAACAAATATAATTGTGTTGCTATTCAAACACTCCATATGAAGATAAACATAATACAAAATTACAGGCTGCTAATGAGGCGAGTGGCTGAGGCCGAATCTTGGGTGGTAGCCAGAGTGGAAGAATTGGGTGGTCAAATACAACAATTGTTACTCAAATTACAGGAAGTCCCTACAGGTTTCAACCGACCTCACGTAGGGAAGTAGATGGGGAGGCTAGCAGCTGTATTAACTATGGGCAACCACTGCAGAAAACAAACATTCCGTCATCAGGCAATGGTGGATGGTTCCTTGGTATACCAAGCCTTTGATGAGTCTGAGGATCCACTAACATAGTTGCACCAATGCGAAAAAACTTTTGCCAATCAGTGGATGGCTTCTGTGGACAAAGTGGGCTTGGCCACCTTTCACATGTTGGGAAAGACCCAGTTCTACCAGATTGAGTAAGAAGAGCAAACTTAACACTGGGAATGTTTAAGCAATACTGCACTTACAGGTTTGGGCCGCCTTTATGGAACAATCCTTTGGGAGACTGTGAACTTGAATCAGACCAGAACAGTTGAGAGTTATCAGAGGCTTCTCCCAGAACAGCTAGCACATGTAAATTTAATAAAGTTGGCCAACAAGTTGATATATTTACTGCGGGTTTGGAAGAGTCCATCAGGATCGATGAGGAAATAGCAAAATCCCCCAAATCTGGTTCAAGCCAAGAATCTAGATCGGGCCTTTGCCAAGAAACAGCAGCTCACCAAACTGGCCACCATTTGGCCGGATCATGCAGAACACAACTTTGAATTTTAAGGAGACTATTGGCAGCAGACTACCTGCTTCATCTGTCTCCGGAAACAATTCGAGCAAGGCAAAACAATACGGGAAGTGCAGGTTTGGGCAGTACTATTTCTCCAAATATTAAAAATTGTCTCGGGCTGAAATACCATATAGAAGAGCTAAAGGACTATGCTACAATTGCGATGAAACCTATTTGAGCAGAGACCAATGCAAAAAATTATTTTGGTCAGAAATTAATGATCAAGAGGAAGTTATCTGGGAGACCAATGGTAATGAATTCCCCAAAATCCCTACATGCCATAACTGGCAAATAGGATGCAGAAAGGATGCAATTCTAGGCAGTAACAAACGGACAGCTGGTGTTGAGTTTGGGGACTCAGGAAGCACTTAATTTCATCAATTCAACTGTAGCCCACTACAAGAAACATCTCAAACCTCAGAAATGAAGCTAACAATACATGAATATGAATCTAAGGAGACGATTATCAACCTCTCAAACCTCAGAAAGTCACGCTTTGTCAAACTCGTTAAATTCTAAATACATTGTCGGATCAGGAAGAGATGAAATTGTGTGGAGCCCAACTTCAGCTGGTACTTAATCGGTTGCCTCCTATTACAAATTAAAAGCTGAAACAGCCTCATTTCCCACTAGTCATCCATCCCATCTAGTATGGAGACACCCCTCTACAGCAAGAGTAAAATAGTTCTTATGGATTGCTGCCCATGATCGTATTCTCACCAGTGATGAGCTATCAAAGCGAGGACAGATATTAATTCTTTATGCAAGCTATGTTCACAAGAGGAAGAGACAACAGATCATCTATTGTTGCACTGCAAGTTCAGTAGAGAGATTTGGGTGACCATCCTATCCAAATTTGGGATTTCTTATAGCATGCTAAAAACTTATGCAAAACTTCTTCAATCAATCTTAGCTTGCCGTTTTCCTAAGATGGCAAGGATTCTATGGATGGCGTCTATTGCAGCCATACCGTGGACCTTTTGGATGGAAAGAAATGATAGAACTTTGAACAACAAATCATGTTCCATAGGGGGAATAATAGTTAAAGCTATGCAAAATATCTTCCTATGGGCCTCTACCTGCAAGGGAATGCCTCCTTTTCCTAGTGCTATTCTAAGGAGATTCTGGCAGAACATTATCTATTTCAAGCTACATAAACCACCGTTATGATTGAGTGGTCTCCCCATCAATGGGATGGCTAAAATGAAACTTTGATGGATCATGCAGAGGGAACCCGGGGCCATCAGGGTATGGAGGAGTGATAAGGAACTGCAATGGACAGATTGTACACGCCTATTCAGGTCCACATGGAATAGCAACCTCAAATGAAGCTGAAGTTGCTGGTCTACTTGAAGGAATTCGAACTGTGGCAGCTTTAGACAACACTCCTACAATAATTGAAGGGGACACTACCCTAACCATAGGCAGGGCTATGAACTCAATCAACATCCCTTGGAAACTCAAACACATTTTTTGTAAAGTCTCAGAAATCAGCGAAGGACGAAGCATAGTTTGGAAGGTAGTACCGTGCTCGGCTAACTCTCTTGTTGATCATCTTGCAAAAGAAGGTGTAAACAGATC
Organism: Aristolochia contorta; assembly: GCA_022405105.1. Classification (NCBI taxonomy): domain Eukaryota; kingdom Viridiplantae; phylum Streptophyta; class Magnoliopsida; order Piperales; family Aristolochiaceae; genus Aristolochia; species Aristolochia contorta. Next base: position 13,538,937 of record CM039668.1, on the reverse strand, counting down.
TGTACTAGTATCCGGCAGCAGCCTCCCCCTAATCTAAGTGTATACCTGTACTTCTTCTTTTATCCAGCTCATGTCTATCCAGTTATGAAAGCCTTGTAAAACAGATGTAAATCATTCTTTGATCTTTTAGAAGGCAATAAAAAAAACGTTTCACTGTTTCAAAAAAAAAAATTTCACTGTAGCCCACTACCACAAATTGGCGATTATAGTTCAGACTGGCTTTCAGCATCTCAGTCGCAAACACAGAGAAGGTTATCAACCACGGATTATGCAAGGTAATATCATTTAATGTAGGAGATTGTAAATTCACTCCTGATTTTTGTTATTCCTTTAGATGGTTTTGACATCGTGTTAGGAAGCAAATGGCTGCAACCTTGGGACCGATTCTATGGGACTTCATTCTCTCTCACTATGAATTTTGAGTTGGGTGGCACAGCGATTATTCTCCATGGGCAGCAGAGTACTATTCAAGAAAGAAAAAAACATATTGAGGTTAATTGTCACTTTATATGAGATGTTATTATTCAAGGCAAGGTGGTTACCTCATATGTTAACACAAAAGAATAGGTGGCAGATATCTTTACCAGAAAGAGTTTAATCACTTCATCTTCAAGCTAGGTCCTGTTGATCTCTATGCTCCAGCTTCAAGGGGGGTGTTAGAAGTCAGAAATTTTTGGTAAATTCGTAATAAGGGTATCTCTATAAATCTATAATTTCTTTTTTCATTTTTTTCTATTTAATTTTAGTTAGTGGGAGAGTGGAGTACGTGAGGTCAGTTGTCATTATTTTTTTACATTAATGACCCACTTATCATTAAAGGGCATAATTGTAATTTTGTAACTTTATTGCATACATTAATGGATTAAGGATCTAGAGAAGACTTATAACCTCTAGATTCACCTTTCAAAAACACATTCTTCTCCTCTTTCTCTCTTTCTTCTCCATGCTCTCTTTTCTCTTGCAAATTTTACAATGACAATGATATACTCCTGGGAAAATCAAGAATCCAACTACAACATATTAGACCAGAAATACCCTACTAGAACAATATAAAAGGACAAAAAAATAACTTCAAAGGCAGTTGCCAACTTGGAAGGGGTGCCTTCTTTCTAAGGCAACAAACTCACCCTTATTCAATCCTATCTCACCACCAATCCCTTCTGTTATCTTTCAGTCCTACAGTTATAAAATTCAGGAGGAATTCAATTTGGAAGTTCAGGGAATTCAAACATCACCACCTCAATAATCAACTAAGGTATGTGAAGGTTTTGGGATTTATAAAATTGTTACAGTAATATAATGTCTTGCTAATTCAAAGGTATTGATGGCTGAACGGACATTGGTTTCTGGATAGTGGTACCTCAAGACACCTTTCAGCTATCTGGAGAAACACAAGAAAGATATTTGATCCCTTTTCTTAGCCTCTTTGCGTCTAAATTGGAGGCGCGAACCAAATCAACTATTGTTTGGATTTTGGTTAGGAGAAGGACCACTGAGTACTACCTTTTCAAGATTGTACTAGGTTGCCTTATGCAATGGCCTCTTAGTGAATGAAGTGATTATATATAGATCTTTGATGACCATTGAATGGACTAAAATCTTCAAAAGGGACTCGAATGATATTGGAGTGCAAACTACTGTTGACTTATGAACATATGGGAAATTCTATTACTCACCATCTAGGCCGAATGAGATGATTTGGAGCCCTAAACCAATGGCTCCTTCACCATGGCTATTGGATATGCAAAGCTAATCCACCAATGTCCATAGAATCCCATGCTATTGGCGCTAGGTCCCTCTCTAGTTCCCTACAAGGCAAAATTTTTCTTTGAAGTATGCTTCAACAAAGAATTTTAACCAAATTCATGAGGTGCCCTTCTCACCAACACACTGCCCTCTTGAGGCCCTTAGCGCTCTTAACACCCTCATCCCTTGGAAGGTCTAAATGCCATATGTGGTGGCTTATGCTGTGGCCTCCCTGCTGCTGCTCGCTTCAGTGAAACCACGACAAAGGCATGCCCAAGCCTCATCTAAATTGTCAGCCGAGATAGTAACACAGAGAAGGTACCCAAGATACAACCTATGCACAAAAGAGCTCAAAAGACTTGGAGTCCCTCGTGAATTTTTATATAGTGGTACAAAGTTACACATATATAAAAATCATACCACTGGTGAGTGACCACTCGTGTGCTACAATAAGTGTTACAACATAAGCAACAATATAGTGTTACAACCTCCTTTAATTGACACTCTTTCTAAGAAAGGGTATCTCAAGCCACTGCTCTGCCTTGGGTCAATGTGGCTGATAGCACCAAGGACACAACTATTCAGTGGTTTGCTCATTGAAAGAATTTGAAGAAAATCTGTGGTAGATCTCTACAATCTTCTTGGGAGATCACTACAAAACTCCACTCAAGCAAGCAATTCAAGCTTCTAACCTCTTGTAAGTCATCAGATCCAGATGAGCAAAAGCTTAATTTCACTGGTCTGAGGGAGTGTTACAAATGAGCACAAAAGTATATTTATGTCCTTCACTGGTCCTTTAGGCATCTCCGACTCCACCACGACAAAGATACAAGGATTACTTCACAGACTTAAAATCTACAAGAGTTGTTTCTTTGAGAGTCTTCAAGAAAAAGGGATTCAAACAATGCTGTAGGGTGGTGCAGTAGGAAGTTGGCAACACTAGTCGGTCTTTAGGAAAGTTATGGACTTCTCAATTGACTGCCTAGTTGGACTTATCTCAAGATCTACCAATGCTTTGGCAGGCTCATTTGCTGAAGAGGCATCCCAATCTCTTGTTGTAAAGACCCCTCTGATTTTTGTTCTCTTGTATACCGTTGGTTTTGTCATAAATTATCTTTCCAAAAAAAGGGGGGGTCATTAGACTCTTTTACTTCTTAGTTCCTACGATTTCATGGTGTCAAGATAATTTGTTTGTAATTCATCCTCAATCATCTTATGATTACAGAGATTTTGTTTGTAATTCATCCACAATCATTTTATGATTCCAGAGATCTTCTGAATACTAGGGAGGTATGATGGTCTCATTAGACAAGCAAGAAATATCAGATTATGACAAAAGGAACAGAAAAGAAGGTGCTATCTAATCACAGGAGACAGAGTTGAAAATTGCAGCTAGAAGATATTTTTGCAACCAAAATCACAGACCAAGCAAACAACCTGAACATACTTTCCAGTCATGCAGATTACCCAAAATGTAACGCAGTGTCCCACGCAGCTTTCTATATATATCAGACATTTGTCGGAGAATTTGGGGGCCAATCAGAACATCTCCAGTATAATCTACACTAGAAATCCAAAGCCGTAACACATCTGCTCCATAACCAGGTTCTTCCTAACAAGAGATAAAAGTGACTGTCAAAAACATGTCACATATAAAGCTCTCAACACAAGATTTTCCAATGATTTGCCAACCTTAGGATTTTTTCCCCCCTCAATGACTTTATTTGGATCAACTACGTTCCCCATGGATTTACTCATCTTCAAACCCTTTTCATCAAGCACAAAACCATGTGTGATTACTTGTTTATATGGAGCTTTTCCTGTAGATAGTGAAGTGATCTGTCAATATCTCTGATCGATACCAAAAAAACCCAGTAATTCACCTTCAATGTGACCAGGTTTGCCCCACCTTAACCAAAGAACATCCTCAATCGCAAATTCTTTAAAAGAATATGAGTAAACCATGGCAAAGTCAGGCTAATCAAATATATAAATATATTTACACTTTACGTAAGGATGGGATAATATAAAAGGTAGAAATAGAATCATACCTTTTGTAGCAATACAGGTAAGTAAAGAACTTTGGAACCACCCACGATGTTGATCTGTTCCTTCAAGATATATATCTGCTGGATAACCCAGATCATCCCTTTGTTCCAATACAGCAGCCCAAGAAGATCCTATGACAGAAACAAATGGAATTGGACCAGTTAGCATTCAACAGACAATACGAGAAAGAGTGAGTACGTGTACACATTTCTCAACATGCACATGAGAAGAGATAGAACTTGAAATTACTAGTGTTTTCAATTACCAGAATCAAACCAGACATCCATGGTATCAGTTCCTTTTTGATAATCTGAAGCACTGTGATGATATGCGGGTGGGAGTAACTCTTCATTTGTCATATACCACCAAGCATCACTGCCCTTTCTTGATATAATAGCTTTGGAAAGAAACAAAAGAACAAAGTAAATTAGTTAAAACTAATAGTAAGCACTTAACCTAAACGAGAGATCTCCATACTTGTGCCCTTTAATTGTAGGAGAGTTCAAATAAAGGAAAAAATACCCGATATATGCGAGGTTTAACACGATCATAAGTAAACGAGAAATGTCAAATGCAAGGCCTCTTACACTTGATATGCTCAATTGTCTCCATGTTCATTAAAGGTTCCTTAGAATGAATGTGATAAAAAACAGGAATGGGAACACCCCATGTCCTTTGTCGTGATATACACCAATCAGATCGGCTTGATGTCATAGCAGCTATGCGGTTTTTGGCCTGCATCCATAGAAATTCAAGTGAGAAAGGAGACTGTAAAAGTTGTATCACAATGGGTACAGAATTTGTCAAGATGCATCTATTGTAAATTTATAATGTAAAGTTGGGTCAAGGTCTATCCTAAAATGACTAGCCGAAGTTAGGAAACCTCTTTCCAACTAATAAGCCTAGATCTTTTCTACTCGTTTATCAATGTGGGACTAAACTCTAACACTCCCCCGCATGCGTGTGTGCCTTCTTTTGGGCTCCAACACGTGGACAACTTGGGTGGAGGCCTACGTACGAGCACCCGCTCTGATACCAAGTAAAGTTGGGTCAAGGTCTATCCTAAAATGACTAGCTGAAGTTAGGAAACCTCTTTCCAACTAATAAGCCTGGCTATTTTCTACTCATTTATCAATGTGGGACTAACTCTAACATATAATCAACACAAAAAGTTTTAGACCTGAGAAATCCTTAAAAATCTATCATCTTGAAGAAAATAACAAACTACACTAAATGCACAATGGAGTGTTCAAAGTAAAAAACTACCTGCGCTGGAACCCATTGCACTTGACCAATAGCATGCATAGCAGCCTGCCGGAACCCTTCCACTGAAGCGAACCATTGCTCAGTAGCCCGAAATATTGTAGGTTTTTTTGTTCTCCAATCATATGGGTACTTGTGTCCTTTTAAAGAAAAAAGGAAACAAGATAAAAGCTAAAACATCAGAAGATATTTTTTTTTGGAAATAATCACAATTTATTTTTCAAAGAAAGAGAGATTGAAAGGGGCCTCTTGACTAATTCTAAGAGGAAAAGTCAATGTACTTACTGTAAGGCTCTTCCATAAGAAGCGAGAAATGCTCATCTAAGTAATTCACCACAGCAACATTGCCATCTCCCAGCACATCTAGGCCACAGAACTCTCCTGCTTCTTCAGTAAACTTTCCATCATCATCCACAGGAGAAAGAATAGACAATCCATACTTTTGGCCAGTTAAATAGTCCTCCTGACCATGACCAGGAGCAGTATGGACAAGTCCAGTCCCAGACTCGGTTGTGATGTAATCACCCCCAACAACAACAGGGCATTCCCTGTTATCAATAGGATGTGCATACCTGAAAAATGTCAAAGTAAAGAAGTCAGGGTAGACACGGTTAGATTAACTAGCACTGGGTTTCAACAGATATTTAATCAGAGAACATATGGAAGCATCTCAGCAGGAAAAGCATTGCCTCATTCACCAAGTCATTGATGGTCCCAAAAAAGACAACTCTAGGTCCTAAACTTTTATATTATGTGCAGTCCTTGTTATATAAGACTTTTACCAGCTCGATCATTTGTTTTTTTTTTTTTTTTACCTTTTTTATTTGGAAAATGATCCACAGATAATCAGCCATTTGAAAATGGTTATAAAGAAACTTAAAAAAAATGCTTCTTGTCATGAGCTCTAAGCAATCTGTTAGAAAGGATAATCAGATAGGACCATGGGTTATCCATGGAATTGACATCAGCAAGTAAACAGGATTCTGTATCATTTACAGTAATTTATGAGAAAGCAGCAAGTCTGATTATCATATCAGCTGCATCAGAGAAACTACAAACCAAAATATTACAGGAAATTACAAGATTCAATTTCTTTGTTTCCATATGTAACCTGTAATTTTCCAGTGATGAACCCATGAAAGTCTTTTTGACAGAGAGCTTGACCCCCCACTTATACTCCAGAATTGGTACAAGTTCTGATGCCACAATGAGAAAAGGTTTGCTTTGTCTGGTTTTAAGGATAGCCCCCAGCTTTTTGCTTCCAGAAGCAGTATCGTCTACAAACCCATCTACTTGTACCACAGCATATAAAAGCTCACCATTCACAGCAACAGCTGAACAATGATAAAAATATTAGTATTTCATTGATTCAGCTCCCACGGCAATTCACTACTGAAAAGCATGCTTAAAGACGTCTAACTTCTAATTTCATCAACTTCATCTCACATTAACAATAGTATTATTATGAAAGGCATACAGAGATTATCATGAAAAAAAAGGCGGCCTACCAGCATTTGCAGGAATAGTCCAAGGAGTTGTGGTCCATATGGATAGGAATAAATCAGGAAGAAAGTCCTCTAATAAACCTTTTGAAGTTGCAGGCCCATTAACCAGTCTGAAAATAGCATATATGCTCTTGGAAGTGTGCCCATCTGGGTACTGCCAGATACTTTAGTAAGTAACAAGGAACTATCTTCTAGTGTGTAATGTGATCCAATAGTGATTTAATAAAGTAAGTCTGTCATTTCAAACAAAGAAAAAAAAAAAAAAGAGACAAAAACATGAGGTTAACAAGGTAGAAAACAAGCATTTAGTCTCACTCACACCTCCAATTCAGCTTCTGCTAGAGCAGTGCGTGAGGAGGGGCTCCAGTGTACAGGCTTTCGGCCTCTATATATATAACCTTGAATTGCCATTTGTCCAAACACTCCAATCTACAGAATAAACAAAACACGTTAAAAGAAATTAGAAAAATCACTGAGGAGATGCATATAAATCATGTCTCCAATCACTGGAATTTATACATTGTCCTTCACAAGATTCCATACCCTGTAAGACCTAAAAAATCCAGTTATGCTATAACTTGAACAAATAAGAGTATCACTTCACATAAACTAAGACAGAATTTTGCATTCCATGGTCTAAAAACTCAAAAAGTTAAGGATTGGAACCTGAGCAGCTTCATATTCTGGAGTCAGTGTTAGATACGGATTAAACCAGTCTCCCCACACTCCATAGCGCTGCAAGTGTTTCAAGCAACAAATTTATATATTAATTAACTAATAGGAAGGGCCAACATTTGAGGGAGAAAACTTAGGAGAAGGGGTACATTCTGTCTACACGTCAGGATCCCAGCATAAAGCTTAAAAAATAAAAAGACTCACATATGACCTTGAAAGACTTCATCTGAGCCTTAACAGTGTCCTTGGCAAACTTGGCAGCTTTTTGTCTCAATTTCAATGGTGTAAGCTCCTTTCTGGCATCTTGATCCATAGACTGAAGGACTGAAACAATTACAAAAGACTTCAGATGACTTAAGCAAAGTACATGGAAATATGTGTGTTATACTTATGAACATCCTTTCCCTGCCCTTTTGCAACTTTGAGTCATGTTTAATAAATGTTTGTCATTGTTTTAAGAAACAGTCATGTACACAAATTCACAGATACCAACTATGACTTTCAATCAAACTTCAAGGGCATAACAAATTCCATTCAAAAAATTAACTTATATAAGAAATCTCAAGGATATGACCAAAAAGGTTAGCTAAAGGAAAAAGGGATCTCTTTTCACTAAAAAAAAAAATGGATTTCATGATTAATTTCCTACAATGAAAAAAATAAATACTAAATGAGTTATAGACCGAATCACAAAATTTGATTTGTCAGAAAACAATACCCTTTGTCTTCACTGCCATAAATTTCATTTAAGAAGCAGAAAACAGATCAGATAGAAAAACTTAAAGGAATAAAGGAACTGTATTGAGATAAAAATGGAGTTCAAAAGAATAGGACTGTTTCAAAAAAAAAAAAAAAGTTTAGAAGAATAAGAAAGAGAAGAGAAATGAAATGACAAATACGCGTTTTCCACTTTCCCATCTTCCCCTACTTCATTTCCAAGGAAAACGAGGAAGCACAAACTTGGATCAGAGTAAGAGAGGGACACATTAAGAAAGAATTAGTTGTGTTCTTTTAAGTCTCAACATATGATCTTATTTGTAAGGTTTACCAGAAAAAAAAAATTTCAGGACAACCTGAAAAATAAATTAAACTTACCTAGTTCCACATCAGACAGGGTATGTTGGTCATCTTACTCTGTCCTGGTTAGTTTTTTCCAGTTGACTGTAATATTTACGTTAAGTTCCTAGGAGACCAATAATGCCTGTTTTTACTTTTTTTTTGGTAGTTTTAGCTTGTTTTGCATTACACCCTCTTTGAAGGGCACATATGTAATTTTCTATAACCATAAATTAAGTTAATAAATGCTTGTAGGGATCAATTTGATTCCCTAACAAAGAGTACGCCCCTAACATGGCTCCCCCCTCTTCCCCCTCTCTTGTGCTTCTCCTCCCTTTTTCCATCTCTCTCACTCAAACACCCATGCAAGATATCAGAGCAGGGATCATTGTTCAAAATGTTCCTCAAGCCACTTATCTGAAGTTTTGAGACCTGCGACATCACCAGAGGGTACAGGTTCTTCGTTGTTGGTTGACTTCTAAAAAATTGCCAGTCATTACCTACGGGTATATGGCATCTAGTATTGTCTAAAGGATTCCCACAATGTTTGGTTTCCATTACTTCCTTACATTCATAAACAACTTTAGTTGTGTCATTTGGGTATATTTGCTTCTGCAGAAATATGAGGTACTTAATGTATTCTCCAAATTTTTATGTTGAAATAAAACAAACCAATTTCAGGCAGGCTCAGGCGTTAGGGCTCTCTCCTGGACTCCTATCTGGGGCTCCCCCAGTTTAAGGGGAAGATTATCTAGACCACTTTGGGACCCTTTGTGGAGAAAATTCAGCAGTTTATTCTTATTGTAATAATAAAAAAAAAAAAAGTGGTGTTTGTCATTATGGAGGGCAAGCTCCTTTCCAAGGTAGGGCAGTTGGTGTTGATTCAGTCCTACCTTGCCATATTACATCTCCTATCTTCACTGCCCCGCTTCTGTGGTTCATGGTATTAAGAAGCTTATCCAAACCTTTCTACATAAGGACTCCTTGAAGGGCTTCAAGCATCATCTCATTGGATGGGAGGAGGTTTGTCGGCCAAAGACGATGGGTGGAAAATTAACATTGAACAGAAGATGCCATGGAAAAAACTGGTGGCTCAGAAGTTGGGAGTGAAGAGGATCCAGTGGATCCTTGGTTGGAATGCACTGAGATGACTTTCAGAGCTTCTTCCTAGGTTTCGTAGCAGATTTCATGGGTGGTGAGAGATGGCTCCACACACTGACTTCTGGCACAACAACTGGTTACTAATGGAAGCCTTGAAAGACAGCTTTTCCTTGCCTCTTCAGAGTTGTCAGGATCCTTCACTTACGGTTGCAAAAATTATCTCTGCTGGTTCTTTTTCTGTGGTGGACTGGACCAAAGTTTTTAGGAGAAAGCTGGGGGATGAGGAGGCAAGCAATTTCAGTATATTTGAGGGGAGACTACCAAAATTCTTTGGTGGTTCCTCCACCTTGGTTCCCTAGGTGGCACCCCCTAAAGCTCAAATTTGAAGGCTCTTCCAAGGGTGGCTGGTTTTGGTGGAGTACTCAAACATTCCACAGGAGTTGTTGTTCGATCATATGTCGGGCCAATTGCACTGATGACTCCACTACTGCCAAGGTCCATGTACTGGTTTTGGGCTCCGCTGTTTTAGCGATTGCCTCTCTAGCAAGCTTCAGATTTAAGAAGACTCTAGCATTGTTTTCAAATGGGACCAAAAGCTTTCTTCACCTCCATCACACTTTGCTTATGTTTTTAGAGAAATTAATGTCCTAGCTTAATGATGTATTAGTGACCGAATTGCACCTCGAGTGCCAATCCTTTGGCAGACTCACTTGCTAAAGAGGGTTTACCCTACAATTCCTTGTTGTGAAGGAACCCTCCATGGCTATTTTGTAGTAACTTGAATTTTGGTTGGTTAATAACTTTTTGGGATGGTTAATTGTCTAATAAAAACAAGCACTCTCCTCAAAAATGAAATAAAATAATAAAGAGTAATGCTACCTGCACCTATGCGTATTATCTATCACACGTACATGTTAATCTAAGCCCCTAAAAATATAAAAAAAAAATATTTTATAAATCTTATATTATAAAGGATAAACCCTAGGCATCAATGGTTTAGATTAACATGTACGTGGGATAGGTACTGTGAATAGGTGCAGCTAGCATTTTCCAATAATAAAAAAAATCAATTTAATGCTTCAAAATCTTGATTTGTTAGAAAAAATAATTCTTTAATTTTTGTGTCGCTTTGATAATGCTCTTGACTTTCCCAACCCAAAATTTTCTAATTTTTATGCTTCTCGTAGTTTAATTTGTCATAATTCGTGAATCTTACTCTCAAACAAAATGGGTAGCTAAAAGAAATAATAAAGACATTGTTTGAGATCCCGCGAACTTATATATTGTAAATGAATGTGCCATGGATGTTTTGGGGGGATGCATCCCTTGACTCTATGATCAAATACATGTCAGTTTTGGTCCAACAAAGTCAAATTCCCCTTCATGTTCTTCACCCATTCATTACTTTGTTTGAATTGCCACCAAAGGTTTCTGACTCAGCTCGTATTATACATGATATCGGTCCACAGGTTACCAAAGTCATTCCAAGCTATCCACAAAACTCAGAAGGGATATCAATGTTATGATTTTGCCTCTGGAAAAAAACTGCCTACTCATGTCACTATTATTGAACATGTCTCTTTATCTCTCAATCGTCCACATTGTTGACCTCTCCACTTCTAAGTCCTTTGTGGCCCCTTTTCCAACTATGGATGAACCAATAGCTGATTTACCACCATCATCCACACCATCAAAATCGCCACCACCACTTCCTCATTACACTCATAGTAAGTTTATTAGAAACATGTTTGTCAACAGACTGGTGTCGCCATCAATTGTCTGCTCAGCCCATTCCAAATCTCTTCTGGCTCAAACAATCCTTTGTCATCTAACCTACATCATCTTTTCATTGCTCAATAATAATTACAAAAAAAAGAGGATACTAATTCTGATCACCAATTTCTTAATGGGTCAATTTATAATCTCTCTCCTCATCATTATGCTTTTGCTATGCCCTCCCAAAGTCATATTCTTTAATGCACTATACAAGATGGTACATTCTCCGCATGGAAAAAGGCAATGGATACGATGATGAGTTTTTTCTAATAAAGGTACTTGAAACTTGGTCAATTGCCCATTGATGCAAAGATAGTTGTTGTCGGTTGATTACACTGTGACATATAAGGTGGATGATACATTGGATAGGTATAAAACTTGATTAGTTGCAAAAGTCTATAATCAGACATGGAATGGATTTCTTTGGTTTTTTCCCTTAGTTGCTTGGTTGAACATTGTGTACATTCAAATTGTTCTTATTTCAGTTAGACATAAAAAATGCATTCCTCCATGGTGATTTGCAGGTGAAAATAATATGTATGGAGCAACTACTAAGATCCCAAGACAATGTCTAGCAGGATATTTCCTTCGCAAATAGTGTGATAAGTCAGTCCATGGATAATCCGAAACTAATAATCTTAAGACAGCACAAGGGTGTTCCTCAAAGATCTTAGGATTAGATCCTTACAACTATTTGACACTTGAAGGTTATGAAGATCCAGCTATGCAGGACCCAACTAAACAAATATTCATGACAGGTTACTGCATCTTCTTTGGTGGAAAAGTGACTAGATCCAGTTGTGAAGCCAAGTACAAGACAATAGCTAATGCTGTTAGTGAGCTACTTTGGATCTAGTTAGTTATGACATAGTTTGGTTGGTCAATGACAAGTTCAAGGACTTGAAGTGTAATAACAAGGTAGCTATCTTCATTGCAAATAACATTGTATTCTAAGAGTAGCCAAACCCATAGATGTTGATTATCACTTCATTCGAGATGTCTATGCCAGCCAGCATAGTGATTCACATATTCATGCAACAGATCAACTAGTTCATATATTTAAGAAAACTCTTGGGAGTGGTTACTACACTCAAATTTGGACCAAGTTGGGACTTGATGATATGCACAACCCACATTTAGGGAGAGTGTTGAAGGATTGGAGTATTTTGGACATTTTACCCTGTCTTGGTTAGTTACTTCTGGTTGATTATATCATATTTGCATTCCTGATATTCCTAGGAGCCTAATAATGTAACATTACTTGGGGTAGTTGCAGCTTTTTTTGCATTAGAACCCCCTTGAAAGGCATAAATTGTAATTTTGTGTGCCCACTGAAGTCATTAAAAGCTGGCTATGGGTCAATGTCATCCCCCTAATGCATATTGTTTCTCTCCCTCTTCCTATCCCTCTCCCTCTCCTTTACAAAACAAAAATATATATTTAACAAAAAAAGTTTTACATATAACAAGAAATATTCTAGGAATGAAGTTTCTTTTGTGGATTGTCATAACAGATTTCACCAATGAGATAACATGGGCAACTGTGAGTCTTGGATCCAAGATCACATTTAAAAGCATGACTTGCATAGAGGATCTCCAAAGCAAATTATCTGTCTCAAAAGTATTCATGCTAAGCTTAATATTTATATGAGCTCCAAATTGTCAATTTTCTATCGACTTGAGTATCGTCACAGAGAACAAGAAACAATTGAATTCAAAAATAAAAGGAAAGAAAAAAACGAAAAACAAAGAGTATGCAGTGACATAACAAAAATACCTGGGATACTTGCCTTTTATCTCAATTGGTAGGCCATGGCAATCCCATCCAGGTACATAGTGAACTTTATAGTTTTGAAGAAGCTGCGAGAACAAATACGTTACATTGAAAAAAAAAAACAAAATATGACATAATAGAAAACATCTAGGGAATTCTAGCTCATCAAAGCCTTTCTGTTAGACCTCGTAGTTGAAGGAGACTCAACTATAGAGATCAGCTGAATGATGTCTCTTCTCCACCAAAAGTATGAGCTTGTCTTGTGATTATACAGTTTAATAAGGACAGGGCTGTCCAATAGAACCTATAAGAAACTGGGAAAGACATACTAGACTACTAGCAAACAGTTATTCTATGGAAGCGAGTCAATTATAAGTGATGTTGTAAAGAAAGAGCTGCATGATTAGCCTGACAGGTGACTTTGTCCAAATTTCTCCTACTTCTATCCATTATTCATGGAAGGTCCTGGAGCATAGGGGGAGAGTACCGCGCCATGCTAGCTTCTCTATACTCTTCCTTCCATTCTTCTTTTTTGTTTTTTTCTTAATCACATTAGTTTTTCTTTCTCTGAATAATAATTATAACAAATAAAAAGGAAAAGGAAAATAATGACCTTGTAACGGTTAATTATGTCCTTCAGAATCTTATTCAGGGCATGGCCTATGTGTAAATTGCCATTAGCATACGGTGGGCCATCATGCAGGATAAAGTTTCCCTGAAAGCAGTGCAAAATCAGTTTGATTATATCATAGCAGGGAAAAGGAAAGCAATGAAAGCAAGAAAAAAAAAAAAAAATACCTCACTATTTCTATCAACTACCCTCTTGAAAACCTGATTGTCATCCCACAGCTTCTGAATTTGTGGTTCCCTCACCACAGAATTGGCTCTCATGCTAAAGTTCGTCTTAGGTAGATTAACCGTGTCCTTATACCTCCCATCTTCATTCTTTGAACCTAAAAAATTACAAAGTTCCAGTCCACAAATACTTTATTTCTTTCTTCATTTTACATAAAAGAGTATGGTCATGGAAAATGAAAGAGGAAGAAGAATCATTCATTGTTGTTAGCTGTAATCTGAAAACTGAAAGATATGAATTGTTCAGTGTTGTTATGACCCATTTAGAACGCAGAGAGATCAAAATATCATCATTTAAATGTAACATAGGCAACTTGCTAATGAAGTACCTTCAGAAGCTTTCTGTGCTGCCATGAGAGGTCCACGAGCTCTGCGCTTTGAAGCAGAGTTACAGTGCGTACTAGTAGAATAAGCTTCACTAGCTGCAAATGGGAAGCCTCTGTTACATGAGCTTCTCCTTAGGCAAAATAGGCCAGGTCCAGCAGTTCTTGCAACAGAGGAGCAGGTTCTCATCGAGAACGCCTAAAATAAAGCAACAAAAAGAAAGACGGTGTTGTATTAAGCAAAAGTGATATCAGCAGAGAGTATCCAGATCTACAGTAGATAGCAAAAAATCTCCTTTAGAAAAAAAAAACACAATAATAAGTTGGAAAAAGCATTCAGTGAAGTATTCAGCAGAATTAACCAGCACAAGCACAACTAGTGGTTGACTCAGAAAACAAGTGTAACGCAGCCAACTATCAGTAACAACACTGAACCAACTAAAACGTTGAACTAAAAAGTGTACCCTGTAAGGAGACGAAGTTTGCATTGCCATATTCCTCACTTTGTTGAAATAGCCAAGCTAACAGGGGCTCTGGTTGGGCGTCGGAAGAAGACGGCCTCGACTCATTTACAAGCAAACGGAGGGAAAAACTAATAACCAGAGATGATGGCTCTACGCCTCATGGATAAGGGAGCAATCGACGGCCTAGAGCTGTAGAGCTGCTTCCTCAATGAATGAGCTTGTCGTGGAACGAAGCAGTGCGTGTGGACGGACTGCGGTCGAGTTGAGGAACGATGGACCTTGTTGGGCTAGGCGATCTTTAAAGAGGTCACGAGCGTGAAACCCGTTACGAATAACATTTACCTAATAAAATTATGTATGGATTAAAAAATAAAATAATATAAAATAAAATTATGTAAAATAACACTGAAACATTTTCTAAGAATAATAATATAATATTAATACCTGCAAATTGTAAAATTATTTAAAAGTAACATCAAAACTGTCCACTTAATTGGTATGGTTTATGAAGAGTAATCTTATATCCACTTTATGATACGATCCCCTAGCTATGCTACAATGAGGGGGAAAGTGCTCTATACTAAAATGGATATAGCATTTTTTATTTATGAATTATAGTATTATAATCCAAAGAGTAATGGTATATATACTTTACTGGGCATGCACTTTATGCACTTCCCCATGGTAATAGTAGACATTAAAATATTCCTTAGTGTGGGTCCCACCACTTCAATGAAGAGGAAAATGCACAAAGTGCATGCACATTAAAGTGTATATAGCATTTTTTAATCCAAAATATGACATAAAAATCACCCTATTATAAACACTATCAACACAAACCTCTAAAAATATCCCCTAAAATACTAAGGTAGTGTTTGGCTAGGCTCTTTGATAAAGGACTCTTTGAGATAACTCTTTCAAAAGAATTTCTTTGGAAAAGCTTTATTTAGAACCCTCTCCAAATAATAGATTTATCTAAAATCAAGTATCTTAAAACATATTTATTGTCCAAAGAGTGGCTCTTTCATCCACATAGCAACTTTTGACCCCCAAAGAACTTAGCCAAACACACTCTAAAAATTTATTCCTTATAATTTTCCACCAACTTCACAATCAATACAATTCAATACACTTGACAACATATACATGCAGTCTTAACAATACCCATCAAATACCCTAGTATTTTTGTTCCTCTTCTACTCAAATGAGATTTCAAACGGCATCTTAAAATTGAACACTCTAGATGCTTTTATAGTTGTAGCATTACCCATTAGATCCCTATTCACAGGGTAATGCACTTTTCTCTTATGCGTTTTATAAATTTTGAAAATCTAAATTTCACCATTGTCAGGATGGCCGAGTGGTCTAAGGCGCCAGACTCAAGTTCTGGTCCTCGTGAGAGGGCGTGGGTTCAAATCCCACTTCTGACAAACATATAAGCGTTTTTGTGATTTTTCAAGCAATCATGGAATATAAGATGTACGACGAAATCAGAAAATGAATAATTATTTAAGACACCAATTTATCAGGGGCGAATTTAGTAAACCAATTTAATTCACAATTCCAAAAACTACTTTCATATATAACATGGTTTTTTAAAGATAAATAAGTTTAGTTAATAAAACTAGGAGAAATAACAATAATAGAGTATTTACTCAATTAGAACCTATAGGCATTTATAGTTAATTCTAATGGATTTTTCATAATTTTTACTATAAAACTTATATCAGTTCATCCTGATGTACCCATATCACCTCTTTTTTACTATTTTTATTCGAAGAGACTTTTTTACTATTTTGAACATTGGCATTTAACTAACAAACTGGATATCGCTAAACAGTTTGACACTTTGAATGCTTTTACTATGAAATACAATAATGACAATACTTTATATATTTTAATTATAATTATTATTACGTGCTAATTCTTGGAAGAGTCAAAGTTGGGACGATTTTAAGGTTTTCAATTTTGGGGTTTAGGGTTTATACGCGCATACAGCATCGGATAAAAAGGAGTGCATCTTTTATTTATTTGATCAATTGTATCTCAAAGAGTGAGTCTTATGGACACTATACCGCTGAAGCAAATAATCAGTGGAAATACTAAAATACCAAGCATTTACAGTTGGAATTGAACAAATTAATAAAATGACAGGCCATGAGGCCAATATCCTTGAGAATCATTCCCCGTTTTCTGTTTTTCTCCTCTACAATTAGTATCTTCTTGAATGATCTCTACAGAAACTAACAGGAGAAGGTGAGAAGAGAACCCACAATAGCAGCTGAAGCTTTGTTCCTGTAGACAATCGGTTTGTGCAATTACAACCCAATAGTGAACATATTCAGGCCAAAAAGAATTGATGAAAATGGAAAACAAATAACTAGATTTTTCTTTAGTCTGCTGAGTTGAATTCTGCTACCCCAGAACCTTAAAATAACAATATCTTTGCAAATCTACATTCTGTTCTTCAGCTGTAAATGGAAAACACATTAGCGAGCCATGTGAAAACAGTCCACACAATTACTCAAACAGTACTCAAACAGTTTTCTCTGTATTGCTCCAACTCCAAGGCATTTTTCACTCGTGATACCAGTGTTAAAAAAGTGGTCTACATAAAGGCAGAGAAATTCGGTAACCTTCTTCAAGTTAAAAACAAGACTAGTTCCAAACATCAGTAACAACCATCCAATGGAAAGATGCTGCAACTGTAGCAATTAGACGTGAATTTGTGCTTGATAATCAGTCTGGTGTATTAAATATATATCAGAATATTTCTCAAAGGGCTCCATACATCACTAGCCAAAGAACATACACCATCAACCTCATGAGTACTTTACAGAAAACATCCATTTAATATCAGTAAGTTTTTCAGAACATAGTAAGGAAAAGCAGAAAAAGATGCCAATCAGCATTTTGTATGATATAAGCGAATATGACAACAACAGAGATATGTTCACTAGCATCCGAAAGATAGCAGACAGGATACGGACCTTAAGATTGAAAGGATCCTCAGGTTCCCAGATCTTAACTTTGCATTTAGCATCCACTACTCAAGTAGCCTTTTTATTATTCTATTCCGTGCGTATGTAGAAAGATATAGGAATGAGCTGCTTTAACTATACCAGTTAATCACACATTCTAATTGCCAAAAGAAAAAAGTTTGCATAAGAGCCAATAAATTCTATGGACTAAACAATTTTCAAAAAAAAAAAAAAACTATGGACTGAACGGTAAAATGCAATGCTACTTTTCAGAAATGAATAACAGATACATCATCCAAATAACAATTGGAAACACAAACACAGTTAATCAAGTTAACCCCATAAAATGAAATATATGAAAACATAGAGCTGAAAGAAAAAAACCTATTCTTTTCAAAGGAAAAGAAAAAAAACCCATTTTCTTGTGTGGCTCAAGAAAGGCTTACCTTTCTAGCACCATCACCAACACAATGCGATACATCCAATTCTGGATCCTCAATCACTATCATAAATCATTAAGTCTTGAAAACGGCCTTCATGAATTTGTAGCATTGATATTTTATAGGTGATAAACAAAAATAAAAAGTGAAGGAAAGATCAACCGCACATGTTGGTGACATTGTCATATTCCTCGATGACCCACATATCAGCACTAAAATCTGCTTTGTCAGAAGGACTAACATACAATTGTCATTCAGAAAGGGTTAAATGGAGAATACAGAACCAATTTCGGCATTGATAATCACTGGTTAAAAGAAGTGTCTCTATCATCAAATCACTCCGAGTCCTTCAAAAGACATGGGAAATATTCCGGCGTTACACACTCCCCGAACTGCGTTGGAAGTAGCAGTAACCACGAAATAAACAACCAAAACACTGACGGAAACTACTCTTTGACGCTATTACTTAAGCAGTTTGGTCAAACTCGGTCGGACCAGTAAGGATATCAGACACGAGTTTAATCAAAGAACAGAGGCCTCCCAAAAAATTATGATCAATAACACCCTTCCCTTCCACGACATGGGCAAAATCCACAAGCTTCACATGAGCCCCTCGCCGCCCAGCTTCCACCTCTCCCTTTTCATACACCATCAAAACCGAGGTCGAGTACAAATGGAAAATCGTCTGATCCTCAAACCAAGCCTTGAGCTCGAGCAATTGCGCCAAAATCCCCTGAGAACCACCGTAAACAGCCGCCGCAAAAGCGCAATCCGGTGGCGACTCCGGACCGGCGGCAGTCGGGTTAGACGAGACGAACTTCCTAAGAACCAACCTCACATCCTCCACCTCAAACCCCTTCACAGTACTCTTATCCGGCTTCCAAAATCCAGAATCCCCCTCACAGACCCGCAAGCCGGAGACCCGAAACCCCAATTGCAGGCTCGTGCCTTCCCTGTCCTTCCTCAAGCATTTTCGGATATAATCTTCCGAAGCAGAAGGGTACCAGGTCCTTGACCCGATCTTGACATCAATGAGGGAAGGGCGGGAGAGATGCGAGACGAGGTCCTCCAACACGAGGTGGGGATGGAGGCCGGAGCCGTCGGAGGCCTCCAGGAGCTGGGTCCCGAAGAAGAGAGGGAAAAAGCGGCGAATGTGGGAGGGAACACGGGGGTTGGACGAAAACGAGGTGTAGAAGGCGAGCTCCTTCGAGCCGCGGTCGTCCGTCTGGAGCGGTTTGTAGAATCGACCGGACCCGTCGACGAGGGGACCCAGAGCACCGTCGCGGGCTTCGTGGCCGGCGACCTGATGCTCCGGGGCTTTCAGCATTTCCCTCGCGACGGTGACGATCGAAGACCGGGGAAGAAGTGGAATTTGGAAGTCTTTGAAAAGGCGTGCAGAGACTTTGAAATGCGAGCAGGGATGTCTGCACGTCTGCTCCCCTCTCCTGGAATGCTCGCGTAGTCGTTTCACTTCGGAAAGCGCGACAGAATTTACGGAGTAGGGAATTTAGTAGCATAAAGTTAGGAATAGAAGCGTACAATCGTTATAAGTTTTAAAAAAGAGTAATACAGAATCACCTTTCTAATAACGTTAGATGCACCTAAAAGAATCCTTTTCAATCTAAGCCTTAAAAAAAAATTATTATAAAATCTTGTTTTTTAGAGGATAAACTCTATGGCTAAATGGTTTAGATTAACAAGCGTGTGAAATAAGTGAGTGGCTAAATTCAACTAGCATTATTCTTTCAAAAAATATGGTATCATAGAATCCCATATTCTAATTTCCTGTGCTCCATTTGCTGCCAAAAAAGTTCCTTCCTTGGTTTTGTTTATAGATAAGGTGTAATGCGTTCATTTTAAATTCAGCCACCCAGTTCCCTTCTCTGAGTTGGTGCTGCAAAAACCATACTGTTTTTGCAAAACTACAATTTAAAAGGAGATGGGTAGGGGTTTCTAAGTCTGTTTCACACATGTTGCACAATTGGTTTATTTGCATGCCTCTTCTTGCTAAATGGTCAGTTGTAGGCATCCGATTTATCACGAGCAACTACAAGAGCAGCTTTTGTTTATGTAATATATTGAGGTTCCATATATGGGTCCAAATAATGTCCCTCAGGCCACATTCTAAATTTTGCTTCTTCTCCTTGAGCTCTTTGTAGGAGGTGTGGTAGGCCGTCTTGACTTAGAAGGCACCATCCGCTGAAGGGGTTTAAATTAGTGAGTCAAAACTTACAGTATTTATGGGTATACTAAGTATGATTGATGCAACGTTGGAGGGCCAAAGCTCCCTAACGCGAGGTTCATTCTAAGTTCCATCTCTGCATATGTTGGTGTTTATCGTAATTTTATGGTCCTGCATCCCACTTATGTTTCTAGGTAGCTCAATCAGTGGCTTATCTATGTCACATACCTAATTATCATACCATAGTGAAGTACTATTTCCTTTCGACACTTGGAGCTTTGTATTCACCTTAAAAAAATTCCATGCATTTGGAGATCTATTTCTAGGCCAGGAAGGAACCTTTGATCGGTCTTCCTTTTTGCTCTATGTGGTGTTTCTCCATATTTTATCTTCATTTATGAAGCCCATGGGGCATTATATTCAGAGAATCACATGCTGATTTCTAATTTATGAGGTGCATTTTGTTATTGCCTTTATATGACCAGAGAAAACTCCTAAACATTTGTTCTATTTTGTCAGTAACATGTATGGGGAGTTGGAAGCAGGTTAATGTATGAATAGGGATACTGGATAAGACCGACTTTATCAAAGTTACCCTTCTAGCTAGGGAGAGGGACTTTCTAAGCCATCTTTGGAGTTTTTCTATATACCATTGATTAAAGGATCATATGTTTCTTAGGTGAGCTTTGATTGGGGAATAACCAGACCTAGGTATTGCCCTAAAGTGCTTGTGTGCTTAAAAGGTAATTCAGTCCTTAACTGAACTTGGACACATGGTTCTATAGTATTGAAAAGAAAATTAAGGATTTATTTTGGTTTATGTGCTAGCCAGAGTAATTAGCGTACTCATTTAGGGTTTCCATAATATTTCTGGTTGTGTTCACATCAGCCTTACCCACCAAAAAGGTATCGTCAGCATAGTGTATGTTACAGATAGGGGCCATATTCGAGAGAGGCTTCCATGGTTTTATATTTCCTAGAGATATGGCTTGAATAAGTTTGGCCGATAGATATTATGTGGCCAAAATGAATAGGGTAGGGGATATAGGATCCCTTGCCTGATTCCACATTTTGGTACCACTGTGCTTGTGGGAGTTCCGTTTATAAGTATTTGGTATGAGACCGTACTAATGTGAGACTTGAGGAGTTCTTTCCATTGGTTTGGAAAATTGAAAGCTTCAAGGGAGTGTCCAATAAAATCCCATGAGATAGTGTCAAAAACTTTCCTAAGGTCAGTTTTGGTCCCGAAGTAAGCATACTTCTTTTTTTCGATTCTAATGACTTAAGGATCTCGTGAGCCATAATAATGTGGTCTGTTATTTATCTACCTTTTATGAAAGCAGCTTGGGAGGGAGAGATTATATTTGGTAGTAATTTTATAAGCCTACTAGCCATTACTTTTGTTAAAATTTTATAAACTCCGTTGCATAGGTTAAAGTCTATAGTCCCCAAAGGTTTTTAGTTGCTCATTTTTTGGAATTAAGACTATAAAAGTCTTATTTAAGTCTTTTTCCATGATTTGCTAAATATGATCTGTATATTCTATAACAGGTCGTCCTTGAGTTGTGTCCAATGATGTTTGAAGAAGATGGGCTGGACTCTGTTAGGCCCAGGGCATTATATGACTCCATGGAAAATAGGGCTTTTTTTTTATTCTCTTCAGTAAGCCACTTAATAGGCAGAAGGGTGGCGGGCATTTCTTTGAAGGCTGTGAGTATATTTGTTTAAAAAATTCATTGCTTCTCTTCTAATCTCATCATCATTCTCTAGAAGGATGCCCTTGGTTATTTCTATTTGGGTAATTCTGTTTGATTGTTCCCGATCTTTAATGAAGGAGTGAAAAAACTGAGTGTTTTCATCTCTATCCTTATATATACTTTGCTTGGCCCTCTGAAAAGTATGCAAGTGTTTGATCTTAGATAACCTCATGATTTCATGCTGTAATTCTTTTTCCCTAGATTAAAAAGTTTGATTTGTGGGTTGTCTTTGGATATCCTTTTGTGTGTGAGTGAGATTTCTAGCTTGTTTCACTTATATTTTTGTGGAAGTTCCCAAAGCTAGATTTATTCCATTTGGTCAGCTTCTCAGCTATATTTCCTAACTTAATTGGTAGAAATTCTGGGGTGCTACCGAGAGGTTGGGGTGGTTTATTTCATTCAAAGCTTTTTCTACAATGCCCTCGTAGCCTAAACCCTCTCTCCACATTGTTTCTTGTCTCTCGAAGGTTTCAGGTGTGTGTGAGTAAAAGGGGGGAGTGATTTGACCTAACTCTAGGAAGGATTTGCAAGGACGATTCAGGCCATTGCCATAACCAGGAGCTATTTATCAAGGCTCGATCAAGTCTAGCCATGACTAATTTTTTGCTTTTCCTACCATTTGGCTAGGTGAATTTTGCACCTATAAAGCCCAAATCATTATATCCTCCATTTGAGATAAAATCTAGGAATTGTCTGTTTTCCCTATACGTGTTATCGTGTGCTGAATATTTTTCCTCTTGAGTTACAATGGCGTTAAAGTCTCCTATTATCATCATTGGCTAGTTCTGTGGGTATTAGACAATTTCTAGTTCTACTAGAGCACTCGGCCATCTATGAGGTTGTGGTGGCAGGTAAGTGAACGTTATGTTCATTTTTCTGCCACCCGGGGGTTTTATTTCACATTGGATTCAACATATGGATGATTGTAGAATATGTACATGTATATTCGATTTCAAGAATAATCATTGTCCTCCACTCAATGCCACAGACGGGACTGAAAGAGAGGACTAGTATTGGGTTTCTAGCCATTTAAAATTTGGAGACAAGTCAGGGTGTATTGACTTCGTCTCCAAAAGATATATTATGTCATGGGAATGAGAAATAAATAATGTAGATAGTGCATTCTTTGCCGAGGAGCTGTGCGCTCTTCAGATGTTCCATATCAAACAACTTAACATAATAAAGAAAGATTTGGTGTCGCCGAGTTCTTACCTTGCGATGCGGTTTGGTGTGTTGGTGTCTCCTTCACCATCTTTGCGGTCTTATGCGATTTTCCGTGGGAAGTGCTATTATTGGCTGACCTCTTTCTTGGTTTTTGCATCTTGCCCTTCCCTATGACGTCCACTAAGTTAATAAAGCATTCACTTTGTCCATCATTTGTTTCATTTTCTCTCCCTCCATATTCAAAAGCAAAGAAATCTTTCTTTGTGAGTTTTATCATTGTTGAAAGGGCTTCGGGTTTCACCTCTTGGGGTTCCTGTCGTTCAGTAGGGTTTCCAGCTGGTTTCATTTTCTGGATGTTTGCCACCGTCTTTGATACGACCACAGGGGCATTTTGTGGTGTTCTCGGGGCAGGGACTAGGGTGAAGTGATTCTGCCTCTGCTGTGGGAGAGAGCTTGTTCATCTTTCATTTACCGCCGTGTGTGTTGTGTGGGCACGTGCTACTCCGTTGTTGCACCTATTTTGGACCAAGGTCCAGTCTCCGAGTTGTGCTACTCCATCTTGCGGTCTTAGAGGGTCGTTTCCTGCTTGCGCTCGTCCCCGACATTCAATGGTGCTATGTCCCCACCGGCGGCATATGGTGCATATCTTCGGCCTCTCCTCAACAACATAGGGGAGGAAAAAGGACATTTCAAGGGTAGTGATGGTCGTACCTTTTTTTTTTTTTTGCTTGTCTTCTAAGTTGACTAACACCGTAACTCGGGCATACATGAGATTGCATGGATTGAATGCCATATATGCGTCCATGCAGATATATCATCCAAGGGGGCCGACCGCCATTCTGAGAGCATCGTCATGGTAGAGTATAAGGGAGCCTAAGCAGTCTCACCCATAAAGGAGCTTCCGAGAAGAGGTAGTTATCTATTTGAAACTCTCGTGGTCATTTGAAGAGATGAAGATGGGAATATATGATTCTGATAGGAGCTTGTAGCAGCAGTTCTTCACAACTCTCACTGTTTGGTAGTACGAAAGAGTGGTACCCCCTGTTTAAGACATATACAACAATGATTGGTTCAGGTAGCCCCGACTTCCTTAAAATGTTTTACAGAAAAGCGGTGATCGTTGTGAGGGATGCGGGAACCAGAACAACAAACATGCCAACTAACAAATTTTGGACTTGGGCTAAACCCCTTTCCGAGCATTCCTGCGAGATGGTAACATGGTTCAAAACCTTAGTGATACCTCTTAGGTTTCTACTAGTTCCATATCCTGCATGCGTAGATTTCCATTTATGGAGGTGCTGCCATTCGGATGGGGAACTCATGCATTCCTGCTTCATTCCTGTCCATTATTATCACTTCTCTTATGTCCGTTATCTCCATCGTGCTAGTAGATACGAAAAGCTTCGAAGGTAAGAACGTTTGTAGGTGAGCTAAATTTTTCCTTCCGAAAGATATTTCGGATAGAGGAGGTTTGGAGAGTTTTGAAATGCACAATAAGATAGGGAATTCTCTTCACGTTTCCTCATGCATCGGCGTATCGCGATAGAGGAGACGGCCGGGGAGTCTCGTAAATGGTGTTGATGTCCCCCATCATTCGCCACGTGTACTCGCAGCCATACCGAGGGCAAGTCGCAATAAATTTCTGCGGTTGCCCATTTGTGTGCTCTCAATCGTCATGATGATCTTGTTTTGGGTCTCTATGGTGTTTTAGTTAAATCTCAGCATTACCATGGTTTTCCTTGTCCTATATTTTTCCGAATTTTTCAGGGCTCCTAAGATTTGTAATTTCCTAATTTGGGGTTTCCCTAAATCGTGGTTCGATGGTGACCAAGGTAGGTAAGAAGAAAGGACTCGATGTCTTGGGAACTTACTTGCAATCATATCTCCCGATCTTCGTGCAGGGTAGGGTGCCTCAGTTTTTCTTCTTTCCTTTTCCTCGTTTTCCATATGCGATGTGATAGGATGTGACTTTGAATTTATATGTTGGATTGGTCTTCTTCTCCGGCTCCGACCTGATGCACCGCCGAGGGGTTTCCTTCCGTGATCTTTTGCTTGGTCGTTTTGTAATATAGTATATCTGAGGACTCTGAGGCTTAAGCGTGGTGGGTTGTTGAATAGCCTTTGTTTTGGCAAATTTCTTTTCACTACCTGGTTGATAGTGTTCTTTTTTGGTCTTTTC
This sequence comes from Aristolochia contorta, assembly GCA_022405105.1. Classification (NCBI taxonomy): domain Eukaryota; kingdom Viridiplantae; phylum Streptophyta; class Magnoliopsida; order Piperales; family Aristolochiaceae; genus Aristolochia; species Aristolochia contorta. The sequence goes on along the minus strand of CM039668.1, from coordinate 13,513,648 downwards.
TTTGGTGGGGTTTTCGTAGATCCAAATAGGAAGCGAATGGCATGTAAGTGTATCAACATCACCTTGTATGTAGGGTAACCTGTAGTCACTGTTGAGTATGTGTTTCAATTTCTCCTTCTGTAGGCCTTCTTTGCCTTTTTTGAGTCTTTATAACCTTGTTTGTTTTGTTTTGTAGATTTTACTGCCTTCCTTTTTGTTGATCGTTTTGTGGTTTGCTTTGTGAGCTTTTCTTTTCTTCTTTGTTCCCATTCATATGAAGGACTAACTACCCGTGTTTTCGTGCTTTCCTTCATAACCGTGGTTTTGTGTGTTTTTGTGTGTTATCCTGTCGGTTCCAGATGTGTTCATTGGGTTCCTTGTGTTGGATTGATAAATTTCTTCATTTTTGACAAAGTGTGTCTATTTGATCTTCCATTTCCTTGTGTAAGATTGGGATTTTTTACCCTCCTCCGTTGCTTGAACGATTTTGGTGAATCATTAATGTATTGAAAGTGATATAGAGAGCGTCAATATCCCCCATCCATTTCCACCGTGCACTTCGCTTTTTTGGAAGCTATCCCCCACTCACACTTCGGAAGGCTCGTGTATCAATTTATATGTTAAAGAAAAATACTATTTTATATGTAGTTTTTACTTTTTTCTTTTATATCTAAAAATCTATGACCTTTAAAAAACTTTTTCTATTTGATGCAAAACATAGTGGGGAGCACAAGGGAAATCATCCAGTGAGGTGTAGAACATGATACATTTAAAACAACATTGTTGCATAATTTCAGCATATTCAAACAGGGTTTTTGTTATGAGTGCACCATAATCCCATAAAGCAGTGAAGAAAAGGTGTATTTGGGGTTAAATGTTTAATGTCTCTGGAAGTAAAGAGATTCGGGATAAAATAATCTTAAAGTGAGTTGACCAAGGTTGATAGAAAATGCACACACACGGGTGTATGCATCTCATCCACCTCCCTCTTATATAGGTGCATTTATGGCACCTTGATTTCTGATATGGGTCCACCCACATCAGAGAGGGAGGTGGATGAAATGTGCACACCCTAGTGTACGCATACCATTACTAAAGGTAATAATGGTTCAAAGTTAAGAATTGTCCAGGTTCATGTGAGCATGAACTTGGTGTGTGACAAAAATAGCAGCAATTTATAATGCGTATACCCCTATATTAAAATTGATCAGAGGTTGGGAGTTTGTCTAATAGAGCTAACTAATTTTTTTTAGAGGGCTTTAATAGTCTGTAATTATTTCCAAATGGGATTGGCTGGTCCAAAGGCTAGTTTGCAGGAGTGTAATTTGTAGGTAGTGTGCTAGACCAACTTAGTTGAGGAGTCATAAAAACAAAGTGTCCAAACAGGGTTGACTTCATCTTGTGAATGAGTGGGGTGTGAAGAATTAGTTAAGCAACATCCAAGGGCCATGTAGCCCTCATGTGTGGTTCATTTCATAAGTTTCAATTGAGGAGAGAGAACACCATTTCTTGAGGTACTTAAGACCCTTCTATATCGCGTGGTCGGGTAATGAGAGGGGTACTAAGCCCTTTTATTTAAATATCAAGCCACAAGGAGATTGTGGTACCAACTCTTATATGAAATGTAGGTGATCCTTTAGGAGTGGAAGGTTGGGTGATAATTGTTTGTAGAGGAGTGAGGTATGTTGTTTGGATTAGCACAAGGGAAGATGGGGAGAGGCATCATACCGTGCTCTAGTATAAGTGGCCCATAGGGAAGAACCGTTGGTGTGCATTCTCCAAGGCAGTTATAATCAAAGTGTCAAACTGCTTAAATTTTGAGTCCTAAGCCCCCTTTCTCACAAATTTTTTCTCGAGATGGCGAGATGGAATTCTTTGGTCCTTTTGAAAAACTAGGGAAAGTGGTGAAAGAGGACTTCTAAATTGCTGGTAGTCATGACTCGGAGGTGAAAATATGCGAAAATATGTAAGGGTATGTTGGAGAGAACATATTTTATTAAGGAGACCCATCCGTCAAAAGAGGGATTTTTGCATTCATCCATTTAATCATTTATTGAATCCAGTGAATAGAGGGTCTTAGTTATGTTTCGTGATCTTAGTGGGGGAATGTGTATATCTAGTTAAATTTCAAGAGAAATTGTGCTTGTGAAGGGCAGAATAGGGAGGATATGTTGTTAGATTGTGTCAAATACAACGTGGGAGAAGAACCGGAAATTTTAGTGGGTTTGAGATGTTGAATTTTCTTAAGTAATCAACAAAAGATATTGGGTTTAATGTTTTTAGGATGAGTATAAGGAATGCCTAGTTTAGTGTTGGTTCCATCGAAGCTCAAAGAAACATAAATTGGAGGTTTGTCAAAAGGAAAATGCTAGTGCACCTATGTGCAGTACCTATCCTATGTACATGTTAATATAAACTATTGATGCCTAGGGTTTATCTTTTAGAATATTAAATTTTATGAAATAAAAAATAATTTTATATATTTTTAAGGGATTAGTTTAGCATGTACATGGGATAGGTACTGCAACTAGCATTACTCTTGTCAAAACTTCAGCCTTTATAATGTCCAGTAGTGTTTAAACTAGAAGTTGGCTAGAAACCATTTGGGTCTGAAGCTTAATAATAATTCATAGAAAATAGTAGTAATACTCTCGCGAAGAGTGGGCGAGTGAGGGGTCTCCAACGGGCCTCTCTTAATATTTTTGTGTGTTAAAAAGGTGGGTCACTACAAGAAGGTAGGAAATAGAGTATTAATAAAAACTTCATAAAATGAAAAATATATATCTACCAAGTACAAATGAATCGCTCTGATCAATTTAGTATCAGATTTAATATTTATAATTTTTTACTTCTTGATTTAATAATAAAATAAAGGTAAAAGTAATCAAATAAATGATATTCTCTCTCCTCTCTTCTTTCTTATCTTCCTTTACGCTCTCATCCCCCTCCCCCTCCCCAAGCAGAACTTGCGGGCTGTCCTGTGCTGGGCTGGGTAAGGTCACCGGTTTAACAGTGGAACGAAGAAGCCCAGTCAAACTGGGCTGGCTATTTGCTTAAACATCATTTAGGTAATAACATTCTTTCTCATGGAATTACTTATACGCAAATGATATTTTTCTATTTATTAATTAAAGATGTAAGGTTAGTAAAAGATCTAGATTTAGGTAGAATTTGATTATTTAAGTACTCAATCATACTTCATTCTCTGCAGGCAATCAACAAAAAGTGGCCACGTAAGGTTTTTACTTGCGTGAAACAAAATAATGAAAATAAAGGGGAAAAAACTGACAGTTAAAGCAATTAGAGGCCTCTGTTTTAGAGTCTCCAGCTCAAATTAAGAGTAGAATTGGCAAAGCTACCCAGAATGCAGAGTACTGCAGAGCACGCATGGGAATAAAAC